>OZ030028.1:17372500-17442500 GCA_964023405.1 Apodemus agrarius
TGCTCCTTAAATCAGTGTTGGACAGTGTTTAATCATAGCAACAGAGAAGCAAACTAATACAGCTCTGAAATCCTGTGTATGCAAAATGGTCTCCTGAGCTCGGTGCAGTAACAATGCAGTACAGGCTCACTATGTGTGCCATCTCCTTAGACAAAGTTCTGGAGCCTCCTCTGCTCCCAGCCTCACTGACATGGGTGTGCCCTGATTAGCGGTGGAAACTGTGCTCCAGGCAGAAGATGAAAATCATCAGTCCCAGCACCGCCTTCAGGAAGCCAGAACGGCTATGCTTGCTTCACTGTGGGTCAACAGCTTACTTACAAATCACCATTAGTAAGAGCTTATTAAAGCCTTGGAGGAGAAACATGCAAAAGCACAGGACTGTAGATATCTGAGCGCCACTATAACCAAGTTAATTTCCTACACAGAGAGGTTTAAAGCTTTCTCTTGTTTTCCTCTCCGTTCTGAAGGACGATCGTTTGACAGAGCGAACAGAACACCGTGGACTCGTCTCTGCTAATTTTCCATCTAATGAGATCCGAGAGCTCCATTTTTGATGCTTTTTGTTCTGTTTATTCCTTCAACTGAACTCCAAAGATAAAAGGTATTTTAGTTCAAAGAAATGCAGAGAGCCCTTTCTCTCTGTGAGCCGTGTGTCTGAGTGGCATTTCTTTGCAGGTGTGCAAACAAAATCTAGGTGAGGCTTCCTTGTTTGTTTTTAAATGTCTATAAAGCACCCTCATCTAGACCATTAGCTTTTTTTGATCAGATCGGGTGATGTTTGTGTTCAGAGAGAAATAATTTCTACCAGTCCCCAAACATAGGGCCTAAAGGAAAAGCCAAAAATATATCCCAGAAGTTTCCTGTGGAAATGAAATGGAAAGTTCATCCAATATTTGTAAGCTACGATAGATCCAGGCCCAGTGATGTCTAATGTCACTGTGTATTTGAAGGTTTTGTCTCCTTAAGTTTTCCCACCACCAACCTCAGGTCCCTAAGCTTAGCGCTGAGGCTGGAAGGCTGAGGCCAGTTTGACTCTTGACCCAGAGACTTACTGCTGCCCATGCTAACACAGCAGTTCTCAACCTGTGGGTCATGAGCTTTTGGAAGGGGCTGGGTCACAGAAGCCTTTCACAGAGGTTGCCTGAGACCATCAGAAGACACAGATAATCACATCACAATTCATAACAGTAGCAAAATTACAGTTATGAGTTATCAATGAAAGTAATTTTATGGTGGGGGGGGAGCCATCAAAACATGAGGAAGTGTGTCAGAGGGTTACAGCATTAGGAAGGTTGAGAACCACTGTTCTGACAGGTCAGGATCCCAGGAGTCCTAAGTTTGCTAGGCTGGAGGCACACACAATTCTATCTCTTGAGTTTTGCACTAATGGAGTTTTGGTCCTGTGTCTTCAGCATGCATGTAGGTCACAACTTAGTTTAAAATGAATCGATTGCCTGTTCTCTCTGTGAACCAGGAATACCTGGGCAGAGACGGAGCTGCAAGAAGCCTTCTGCAAGATGGAAGCGATGTTTAATCCTGGCCTTGGAACCCATGTGTGCTTAAGAAACATCACTTGCAGATTCACTGTGTTATTTATATTCATAAAACAACAACCACCCCAATTTCCAACTGGTATCACCTCTGTCAGCTTTTCCCTGGGCCTAGGACTCAGGAGAGTTCTGAATAAATGGCACTTGTCACCATGGTGGCTTCAAAAAAATCACAGCT
Organism: Apodemus agrarius; assembly: GCA_964023405.1. NCBI lineage: Eukaryota > Metazoa > Chordata > Mammalia > Rodentia > Muridae > Apodemus > Apodemus agrarius. Next base: position 17,374,229 of record OZ030028.1, read on the forward strand.
CCTGAGCCAAATTTAGAAACCTGGTGCTCTCTGGTCATTACATCCTCTGTAAACTTCCCATTTCGCAGACTAGTGAACCCAGAGCCCAGCTACGGGCTACTGCTACCAATGGCTGAACAGAGGTTGGCCAGATTTTCCCTGCCTTAAATTTCTCTCATGCCTCTATCCCGACAGACTCTCATGTACAGCCTAAAGTACTGGTAAAGAGAAAATTTCAAAATGAAGGAGAAAAAGACAGTCTTATCAGAAGCCACAAGAAGAGATATGGATTGCCTCAAACCATAGGGTGAGCCTGGAATGTCTTTCCCCCACTCCTCAGGTACAGGGTAAATATGAGAGCCACTGATGTTGACTACAGCTTAGATGCCACAGTCTGATGAGGTTTCTTTAATGCGATTTTTTTTCACTGTTTTAAAACAGGGTCTCACATAGCCCAGGCTGGCTTGGAACTCTGTCTATACCCCAAGATGACCCTGAATTTCTGCTCTTTCTGCCTACAACTCTGTGCTGTGGTGATGAGCCTGTACCCACACACAGGGTTTATATAGTGCAGGGACCGTATGCCTATTACGCAACCACTCTACAGCTGAGCCACATCCACAGCTATACCACACTTTTTAAAACATCTGATTATGGGAAAATTCGCACTTACTCCAAGTATAGAGAACAGAATCATGACCCCAAGGGTTTCCCATCATGCATCTGTAATGTACCAGCTGCCGGCCATGCCACTCAAAAAAAAAAAAAAATGTTCTGGGAAGGCGTAATTGATAAGTTTGGTTTGCAAACTTAAGGTAGCCTCATTTGTCATTGGCCTTCTGCAGCTGTGTGTAGAACATGCTTGGTTATGGTGCTGGTTATGTCAATTTGACATAGGCGAGAGTCATTGGAGATGAAGGAGACTTAATTGAAGGAAAAATGCCCCCTAAGATAAGGCTGTAGGCAAGCCTGTAGAGAAGCTTCTTAATTAGTGACTTGTGGGGATGGCCTATCCCATTGTGGGTGGTGTCATCCTTGGGCCAAGCAAATGCTTAGGAGCAAGCCAGTAAGCAGCACCCCCTCCATGGCCTCTGCATCACTCCCTGCCTCCAGGTCCCTACCCTGTTTGAGTTGCTGTCCTGCCTTCCTTAGTGTCGGACAGTAATTTGGACATATGAGACTAATAAATCCTTTCTGCCCCAAAGTTGATTTTGGTCATGGTATTTCATCACAGCAATAGTAACCCTCAGTAAGACAGTTAGCCAAAGACATCTGACTGCCAGAGCTCAATATTGGAGCCTCAGGCTTCCTCAGATGATCCTAGAGATAACGGGAAATGGTTCTGCGTCTTGTTTGTTATCAGCTGGCTTCCAGATGTGTAAGTGAAAATCAATGTGACCATACAGAGCTACCATCTGAACGCATGCTGTAACAGAGAAGGTATCACTGAGCATAAGAGTCCTAATGAATTCATAGCAGAGATTCCACTTCATCTAAGTTTTGAAAGAAACAGAGGCAGCCATAGATAACTAACGTGCAGCACCAGGGACCAAAAATGACTTAAACAATGAGCACCATCCACACAGACCATCATCCAGTGGGTCGGGATTGAGCAAGGATCCATTTTGAAAAACCACCAAACCTCTGAGGCCCATAGCCATTATGCCCACTGAACCCTCTCATGGTATTGCAATCTTGGCCTCTACTGTGCCTAGCTACAGGATTGCCTTACTGTATTCTCTCTCCTAATCCATCTCTCAAATCCACCCCATTGTCTCTGGATCTACCTCTCCCACGACCTTTTAAAAAAGATTATTTTATTTTAAGTAATGTGTACATATGTATGCCTCTGTGTGTCTGAGTGCCTGAGGAGGCCAGAAGAGGACACCTCTTCAAGAGCAGCAAGTGCGCTTTACTGCTGAACCATCTCTCCAGCCCAGTATCCATGTGCTATAGACCATTCCTTAATAGTCTCACATTTACTTCAATATGAAGCAAGCTTGGACAAGCTTGGAGATTGTCCTAGTTTAACTTCTACGGCTGTGATAAACACCACAACCAAAAGCAACTCGAGGAGGAAAGGTTTATTTGCCTTACATGTCCCATCACAGACCCATCACTGAAGGAAATCGGGACAGGAACTAAAGCAGGAACAACATGGAGGACTGGATTTACTGAGTTGTTCCTCAGAGCTTTGCTCAGCCTGTTTTCTTATATACCCCAGCACTACCATCCCAGGGATGGCATTGCTGTCAGTGGGCTGGGTCTTCCTACACTAATCATTAATCAAGAACGCATGACACACATGGCTTCAGGCCAAGCTGATGGGGGCATTTTCTCAGTTGAGATTTCAATGACCCTAACTTGCATCAAGTTGGCAAAAATGAACCAGCACATTACTGTGAATGCTATGTCAGACTATGGTGCCAGTGCTAGGAAGTTGTTTCTGTATAGACCTGTATGAACCCAGTCACTAATGCTTGGTACTCTGCAGCAGTTGTGTGTATGTGTGTGTATGTGTAAGTGTCTGTGTGTATGCCTGTGTGTGTTTGTTTGTTTGTGTGTCTGTGTGTGCATGTGTCCCTGTGTCTATATGTGTGACTGTGTGTATGTCTGTGTGTGTATCTGTGTATGTTTCTGTGTGTATGTCTGTGTATGTCTGTATATGTGTCTGTGTGTGTGTTTGTACATGTGTCTATGTGTGTCTGTATGTGTATCTGTGTGTTTGTGTATGTGAGTGTCTGTGTGTATCTATGTGTGTGTAACTGTGTGTGTGTCTTTGTATGTGTTTGTGCATGTGTCTGTGTATGTCTCTGTGTATATCTGTGTGTGTTTGTGTGGGTCTATGTGTGTGTGTGTGTCTGTATGTGTCTGTGTGTCTGTGTGTGTGTCTGCACGTGTGTCTGTGTGTGTGCTCTGTATGAAGCACTGAAGGTGCAATGCAACCAGCTGCCTCCTGCTCCTCCTGCCATAGCTAGACTCACTCTTCCCATTTTACTTTCCCCCATGATAATGGACTATGAGCCAAGATAAACCCAAGTGGGTCTGTGTGAACTTTTAAGCTTTGAATACACAGAGCAAAAACAAGCCAGTCATATGTTTTTAAGGCAAAAAGGTTTTAAATTATCTTATCTACCCTACAATGCTAAAAGAAACTCCTGTGAGGAAAAACAGCCCTCAAACCTGGACTTCAGGCCCCGAGACCTGTGTGCATCATAGATACACACAATTTATTGTGACTAATAAAGCATCCTTTTTGTTGGCTAAACACAGAGGAAAATGAGAGTCAGATTAAAACAAAACAAAAAACCTAAGTCATGGGGCTAATGTGATGGCTCAGAGGTTAAGAGCACTGGCTGCTCTTACAGTGGACCCAGATTCATTTCCCAGAATCCACATGACTGCTCAAAACCATCTACAGCTCTGATTCAAGGGGATCTGACACTAGGCACATATGTGGTGCAAAGACATACATACCATAACACATAAAATTTTTTTAAAAATACAATTATTTTTTTCTAAGTTGTGAGCCACATTCTTCTGAAGTTCTAGTGGAAAGCACAGCCTGTAGCTGATATCTGTGTCATTCCACACCCCTCTTAGTGTGATGGTTAACATAGCCCAGTGATTCTCAGCCTTCCTAACACTGCCACCCTTTAATACCATTCCTCATGCCTGTGGTGATCCTCAACCACAAAATTACTTCTGTTGCTACTTCAAAACTGTATTTTTGCTACTCTTATGAGTCATAATGTAAATATCTCATATGTAGAATATCTGACATGTGGCCCCCCACGGGGTCACAACCCACAGGCTGAGAACCACCAACCTAGCCAGTTTGCTAGAATTTAGAGTCACCTAGAAGTCACATCTCTAGGTATGCCTGCCTGTGAAAGTTTTCTAGAGAGATTCACTGAAGAGGGTAGATCCAGCCTGGATATGGAGAGCACCATCCCATGGGATGGGGTCCTACACTGAAGAAAAGGGAGACAATGCGCTGAGCACCAGCATCCATCTCTGTGTTTTCTGAGCAGATGTGATGTGGCCAGCTGCCTCACCTCCTGCCGCCATTCCTCCCTGCCATGATGGACTGTCCCCTTGAACTCTGAGCCAAAATAAAGCCTTATTCACTTATATTGCTCTGTCAGGCATCTTGTTCCAGCAGTGGCAAAAGTCACTAGGACCTCTGACCTATGTTTTCATCCCTGGGAATAAAGTTGCAATGTGTTATATAGATTTTTACGTACTGCAAGTAGATTGATACCTATGGTTATGGTTATTTAACATGCATGAATTTTCTGTAGCTGGGGGTCTCCCCACAGAAATAATGAAAATGGGTTTGCCAGAGACCTGTGAGGGTGGAGGAAGCACACTTCGTTATTATTGATCCTGCAGAATGCAGACAGGACTGATTATACGTGTCTCTCTTTTCGGCAGACAAGATGGTTCATCACCAACGGAGAGCCACATGTCAAGAACAGCATGAATAATAGCATCCCCACGGCCGAAGCACAGACTCAGGTCATTTATCCCACGTTGATGTGAATTTTCCATTACCCGGGAGCACAAGTAGGCATGCCTTCTCTGTTGTTGGTTTTTTTCTCTCCCCCCATTATAAAACTTAGTTTAGTTGTTGAAAAATGGAAAGAGAAAGATGACATTTATAGAACACCCATCTCAGCATAAAAAGTGAAATATTTTTCTAAAAGGCTTTCATTTCTTCCAGGAAAACAAGAGAGGAAGAGAGAGAAATTCTTTCATTAGTCCTAAGAAAGGCACATTTACTGAATTCTTTACAGAATGTCATGCATAGCTGTTAAGCTTAGTTTCTATGACGAGTGTGTCATGGAGGGAGAACAGTAAACATGGTGTATGCAAATAATTTACATCATAAATATGGATGTTGTTTTCCTTTGCCATAAGCTACGGAAGAATCACAATTAAAATGTCAAACTACGATTGGGGAAAAGAAGTTGAGAAAGGGCATTTGTGAGAGTCATATTCAATTATGTGCATGTTGGTTTCCTAAGTTCCTTACTTCTAAAGCTTTTATTCTCTAATTTACTTTTCCAGGCTGGAAGCTGTTTTCCTGAGCTCAAATCAGTGTGATAAAAATCTTTGTGTATGTATACAGATAAATGTGTGCATGCATGTGTATGTGTGTGTGTTTGCAGGTGCATGTGTGTACAGAGATATGTGTGTTTACATGTTGTGTGCAGGTGCATGTACATATGTATGTGCAGGGGAATGTGTGTGCACATACATATGTGCATGTGTGTGTGTTCGGCTGCATGTGCATATGTGTGTGTGCAGGCACACGTGTGTATGCATGTGTGAGTTCAGGTGCATATGTGTGCAGATGTATGAGTGCAGCTGTACATGTGTGTGTGTGTGCATGTGTGTGAGTACGTGTAGGTGTAGGTACATGTGTATATGTGTGTGCCAATGCACATACACTTGTGTGCATGTGAATGAGGGGTCCAGAAGTCAGCTGGGGATGGTGTGATTCCCTCAGTGCCTTGCTGACAGGTGAACACATAGCATGGAACTGGCATATCTCCATTCTCTGACAAAGAGGTCATAATTTACATGTAAAATTCTTTGATAATGTTCTCTCATTCAAAAGGATAAATACCGGGAAATGAGTTTTTTTACAGCAGCCTAAGCTGATGCACAGGACATAACTCTCTTGGTTTTATTTTAGTAAAGAATCATATTCATAAAAGAAGCCATAATTCAGTTCTATATTCTTCAAAGAGTTGGCTACAATTGTTCATAATTGGTTTAAATGTTAATGTTTGCATAATGCATGATTTCTTTATTAAAAGGCCATGGCAGAAATACACATTAGTCCTCTTGAAAATAGCCCCAGGAAAAATCCTTCCCGAAGCCTCAGATGATTTAAAATTGATCTCCTATCGTGTGTCCTACTTTTATATTCTTAACAACAGACAAAATTATTCCTTTCAATTTTAAACCCAGCTGTTTGGGGGACCCCAGGTTGAGTTATGCTGCTATTTTCAGGGATACTTACTGGGTTATCTTCTCTTCCTTGGCAATATTCCTACTGAGAGGCACAAAGACATTACAACAGGCATCTCAGATTTGCTTATGTGTAGCAAGCCTTGATTTTTTTCCAGTCATCAAACATATATCCTATGTAGATCCATTCTCCATGACTCACTTCCACACATGTCTACACCCTTCCTGGGGCAGTCGTAATTTTATGAGGCATATATGGGGAGGGAACTAAACCAAAGTTCCTATGGGGAAAAAAATGACAAGCTCTTCCAGTACATTTCTTAACTATCTGTTGCCAAATCCTGTGCCAGACCATGCCTGTAGAAATGAGAAGGCAGCTAGGCATATCCCTGCCCCTGTAGGTCTGCAGTCTGAAATGATCACGTGGTGTGTGAGGAGCAGCCATTGTGGGAAGGTAGGGAAAGAGTGTGGAAATGATAAGGGTCTAAGTTCACAGAACTACAGCCCAGGTATCTTTAGTCAATAGTCAATAGTCATGAAGAGACGCCATAACTAAGATAACTTGTATAAAAGGAGGCATTTAATTGGGGCTGGCTTGCAACTTCAGAGGTTTAGTTCATTATCATCATGGCATGAAGTGTGGTAGCACACAGGCAGACAAGGTGCTGGAAAAACAGCTGAGAGTTCTGCATCTGGATCTGGAGGGTTCTTCACCTAACTCTTTGGGAAGCAGGAAGGAAATGGAAACCTCAAAACTCAACCCCAATGACACACCTCCTCCTACAAGGCCACACCTCCTAATCCTTCTCAAGTAGTGCCATTCCCCCTGCCGAGAGGCACAAAGACATCAAATTCCAACAGGCATCTCAGAATTGCTTATGGGTGGCAAGCCTTGATTTTTCCAACGATCAAACATATATCCTAAGTAGATCCTATTGCTAAGCATTCAAATATATGAGTCTATGGGGGGCTCATATTTTTTTCAAATCACTTACAGGACTGTTGGAGACCCTGCCTCACACAGAGTCATCATGTCATCCAAAGAGAGCAAAAGGTGAATGCCATTGTGGCTGATTGCTGCTGCCTCAATGCACATGCCAAATTGCTAGAGTTCAGACTTGCAATCTTTAAAAAACAAAAACAAAAAACAAAAAACAAAAAATGTTAGGTGCCTATACTTCATGTAAAATGCCCTATTGGTAAATGAGTCCATGAGAGCTAGGTTTTGGGGAAGCATCAGATGAATTTGAAGGAGACACACTTGTGTTTTCATCCCAGCCCATCTGTCTTCAGACATTCACCACCTCTATCCCCAAGGAGGCTTGGAGCCTTTTCCTGTTTCTTCAGTATGCATATACACAAACCTGGCATGTGTTAGCAAACCCATCCTTACAAAGCCTCTTAGCTTAGGAGTCCTAGAAATATGCTTTCTGAGGTCAATTCCCTTTACAGAATCTCTCTCACCAAAGGGAGGCAGAGGACTGAAAACTGAGCACCAAGCTCAGGTTGAAACATCAGTATTGAGCTATCTGATCCTTGTAAGGATGACTCTGGGTCTCTACCGGCTCCATAGAGCTGTCCTGGCCCAGTCAGTGAGGCTGGACTGTCACAGAACTTTCCTCCATCACTTAAAATCACAGATGCAGGATACCTAGCAATGGGTGTGTGTGTGTGTGTGTGTGTGTGTGTGTGTGTGTGTAGGGGTTCCTCTGTGTGCACTTGAGACTGTAGGATCAGAGATCAGAACTGAGTATCTTCTTCATAGCTCTACACTTTACTGAATCTTGCCCTAGAGAGACTCAGCTCTGAGCCATTTTGTTACTCACACGCCAACAGCCTATAACCAGAGTCCTGGGTTGGTCCACATTCCATAGCATTTCAATATGTATACAGGAGGCTACTTCCAACTTCCAAATCATAAGACTAATGTTTCTATGTCATTGTTGTTTTTCTACATTTCATTCCAAGTAAATGTGTGCAGTCTTAGAGATACAGGAAACAGTCCTGTTTGAAATGAAATTCTCTAAACTTCCTTCACATGCCCGTTTTAAGGAATGGGGACTCCTTTCTACGATTCCTTTTTAGCTCAGTCTGAAAATCAAATCAACACACGTATGTCCACAGGGGAGAAGCACATGATTTTATTATGACATATTTTGTGGGGCTCCAGAGCTCTCTTAGAGAAATAAAGACCCAGGGGACCTCTTAGAAGCAATGGCTCACATTGTGGGTTGGACAGAGAACAATTATATTATTCTGAATTATTGTGAATAATCAATGGAGGTTGCATATAAGATTAAGAGTTATTTTAGTGAGGTTTGTGTAGGAAACCATTACTTTGATGTAGGAAAGAGTCATTGTTATCAACATCATCATTTGAGGGGGGTTGGGTGTGTGGTTTTTTTTTTGTGTGTGTGTGTGTGTGTGTGTGTGTGTAAGGGTTCCTCTGTGCACTTGAGATTATAAGGATCAGAGATCAGAACTGAATATCTTCTTCATAGCGCTACACTTTACTGAGTCTGGAGTCTGATGATTAGTTCTATTGGCATGCCAGAAAGAACCAAGGTTCTTACTCCCACTCTTCCCCCTTGTACTGGGATTTTAGACAAGTGCATCTCCACTAAGACTGTCAATGTAGCCTCTAGGAGATCAAACCCAGGGTCAGTTGCAGATATACAAGGCAAACACTTTACTGATGGATCCATCTTTCCAGCAATATTCTTGTTTCACCTAATGGTTTTTGAGTGTCTTTAGTTCAAAATACTCGATCTGCAAAATGAGTGTGTTTTTTACTGTGCCACCTATTTAAAGTCACATTTATAAAAATAATGAGTTTTTACTCATATGAAATAGAAGCTTTTGTTTCACAGCCTGCCTGTGTTCTTTGGACGCTGCTGTTTCTGAAAATCACTCTTGGATTCATCAAGCTGTTTTTCAGATATATTACTCTTCATTCTTGGTAATTGGTGGGAACTCCCTTGGTGTAATTCTTCTCTGAAAATGCTGTCCTCAGCCATGGATACCAATCTTCATTACATTAGGACATTTCCCTCATTTCATGTCATGTTATATGGTTGCTGGTAAGAGGTCAAATCCCCATAATCGGATACTACATTTTTTGTGATAATGAGAGGAGCAATAGAGTAGGGGACACTTATAAAAATAGGCTCAACTGAGATCACTTGGGACCTGTGCTTCTTTGTCTTCAGATAGTCTTAAGGATAATTTGGGGAGTGTATGCTAGGTTGGTGTAGCTCAGAATCACCTGATTAAAACAAGTTTCAGCTGAGTTATTGTCTTCATCGTGTTCCTCTGTAGACATGTCTTTGAGGGATTGTCTTAATTATTAACTGATGCAGCACACTTGCACAGAATCATCCCCTGGGCACTTGGTCCTGTGCTGTATAAGAAATGCAGCTGGAAATGAGAATACCAAGGGCATGGCAGCAAATAATACTGCCTAATGGTTTGTGCTTTAGTTTTCTACCCTGCCTTACTTAATGATGAACCTGGAAGTGTAAGCCAAATAAATGCCTTCCCTAAGTTGCCTTTGTGACAAAGTGATTTATCACAGAAAAGGGCTGACCTCAAAATCAACCTACCTTTGACCTTTGAGTGCTGAGAGTAAATGTGGACACCATCATGCCCAATGTACTAGGTAGTTTTATATGCCAATTTGACACAAGCTATAGTTATCTGAGAAGAGGGAACCTCAACTGAGAAAATGCATTTGTAAGGTCAAGCTATAAGCTGACAAACCTGTAGAGCATTTTTTCTTAATTGCTGGGAGAGAGTTTCAGCCCATTTTAGATGGTGCCACACTTGAGCTGATGGACCTGGGTGCAATGAGAAAGCAGGCTGAGCAGCCATGAGGTGTAAGGCAGTAATCAGCACCCTTCTATTCCCTATACATTAGTTCCTGCCTCCAGGTCCCTGCCCTGTTTGAGTTCCTTCCTTGGCATATCTCAATAGAATGTGACTAAGGATACACAAACCAAATAAAGCCTTTCTTCCAAAAGTAGCATTTGGCCATGCTGTTTCATCACAGCAATAGAAAGCCCAGCTAAGACACCCAGCTTAATTTTTTTTAAGATTTTTTTCAATTATTTTTACCTAAGTGTATATCAGAATCTATATATGGGTATGTTTATCATGTGAGTGCAGTGCCTGAAGAAGCCAGGAGAGGGCGTTGGATCCAATGGATATGAAGTTGTGATGGTTTGAAACATCGTGATGTGAGTGCTGGAAACTGAATTCTCCAAGAACAGTGCATGTTCCTGCTTCTCCCTCTTCCTAGCCCTAGTAAGTAAGATACCTGCACATAAGCTTTATGCTTTAAGGTTGCACTGCAATGAAGCACCCACAATGCATTCCTTCCCCTCTCTCTGAACCCTCAAGTCCCTAAAACTTCAAATCAACTTCTCCAAACTGCAAACTGCCATGGCTTCTGGAACAACTATGTTTTACCCAGCTCTTGACTTTGGTTTGCCAGAAGGGTCTATCACCAACACGCCGAAAGCTTCTCCCATCTCAACACAGCAAGGACCTTTTCCTACGGAAATATGACACAGACCACAGGAAAAATGCCTCAGAGGCCAAAGAGAATCATCAGAATCCTCCTTAGCTCCGGTAAAAGGGGCATCGTGTGATTATTGATGGGTGATGGGGAGCTGTAGAAATTCTCTGTAAATATGCAAATTGATGGGTGATGGGGAGTTATAGAAATTCTCTGTTGAAATGTCCTTCGAGGTAAAACCGTGCCTCACCTGAATTAATTCTTGGGTCACTGCCAAAAGTTACGTTATCTATGCAAGCTTCTCATAGGCTTAGTTGCCCACAGATCAAAGAGCCATTTTCAGAAAACAGTGGTTGGATTGTGTGTGTGTGTGTGTGTGTGTGTGTGTGTGTGTGGCTGTGAATCTGATTGTTTTCAAGTATGTATCTGTATGGGTACCAGCAGTTTCTTGTGTAGACAGATGCATGTGAGATTTGAACTGAGGTTCAAATTTTTATTGATTTTTGAGCTCATGCAATTTGGCTGGTAGCTGCCCCCTTGGGATCCATTACAGATTTGTCTCAGAAATAAACCTTGCAAATCCAGAACGGTTTGATTTTTCACTCTTTGCTCCAAGGAGAACAGGCTCAGACACTTCCTATTCATTTATAGCCATATATCATCCTTAACCCAATTTAAAAACACAAAGGTCAATTGATCAAATACAAAGTTTAAAAAATTGCCTCCCTAAAAAAAAGAAGAAAAAAAGAAACAAGAAAGTGCTGAGAGCACTATTTTCTCACAATCCATTCATAAGGTTAACCTAAAATGTATCTTGGTACACACAGCCAAACTTTGCCTGCAGAGAGAACCTAACATCTGTAATTTGAAGAAAATTCAATGCAGGTTTGTGCTTCTGTGTGTCATAATGCTATATTTTTCTACATGCTAGAAATTAAACATTTATGTTTAAATTTTAAAAATTAATGTTTATTTTATGTGTGTGTGTGTGTGTGTGTGTGTGTGTGTGTCTGTGTGCAACTCAGTGCCTGCAGAAGAGGTCATTAGACTCTTTGGAATTGCAGTTACAGATGGTTGTGAGCTGCCTGTGGGTACTTGGAAGGAACTCAGGTCCTCCGCAAGAACAGCAAGTGTTTGTAATCCCTAAGCCATCTCTCCAGTTCCCCAGACACTTATTTTGAATAAAATAAGTTTCAGAGTCCACGTTTGTCTTCTCAAAAACCAAAGAGGCATCCAGAAGCCAAGAACTACTGGTAAAAATTTTACTTGCGGGAGGGGAGGTTTCATGCAGTCACCCAAGCTGGGTTGGATTTGAGTTGACCTTGAAAATGTCAGTGTTATTGAAATGATAAATGCAGAGCCAGGCCAAATAGAAGCTCCTCAATGAAGATGCAGGAAAATCTGCAACTTCTTAATGCTTCTAGCTTATTGTACAATACTTCCCTACTCTTTTGTATCTCAATTGCCTTTCAGCTCCTTATAGAGGGGGTGTCCGCATGCTCCCTTCATATTTTACAGCTCACCAAGACAGACAAAAGGGCTGGAGAGATGGCTCAGTAAAGTGCTTGCTTTATAAGCATGAGGAGTGAGTTCAATCCCTAGGACCTACCTAAAAAGCCAGGCATGGTGTCACATGCTTAAAACCCCAGAATTAAAGACATGGAGATGTTTTGACCAATCACATTAGCTAGTCTAAAGAGCTAACTCAAGGCCAATGAGAGATGCTGTCTCAAAAAGTAAAGTGGGAGCTACTTGAGGAAAGGCACAAAGGAAAAGCACATGCACGCATACACATGTACATGTGTACACACACACACACACACACACACACACACACACACAAAGAAAATAAACAAGTGCAGAAATACCCAAGCATTTAGTGTTTAGTAGCCCCACAACACAGATGTGCCCTCTCAACCTGGAGATGGCTTATCCACACACTCATTGCAAACACTCTCTAGTTGTCTCTACTCCCTACACACGCACACAAATAGAAGGAGTCCCATTGAAGTTCAATTTAACAAGGAGGAGAGGAACATTTAGGGGAAGTCCTGACATTTACAGTAATGCCACTGTGGCCACCTACCTTTCTGAAGTTATAATGGTCAGATAATTTAACCTTGGCAGTCAGAAAGCAGAGATCCCTCCATCGGGACAGAGCCCCAGGGATGCACCAGCTTCATATCTTCTGTATTGAGACTCACCTTATCCCACAGTACTGCAGCCAACGGAAGGGGGCTCACCCCATCACTCACATCTGTAGCCTGTTGCCTCCTGCCACTCCTGTGTGACCCTCTCTAGTCTGAGAGCATTAAATGTAATTTATATACCACCTATTTCTGTGTATGCATCTTAAAGTCCTTTATCGAATGGCATGCAAGACATGCTTTAAATCTCCAACAGTCACCTGAAAGTTAGTGTATCCACTAAAGGCATAATCTGTCCAATCCATCCTTCCCCTCATCTTCTGAACTGTCACTAACATCACTACTTGATTGCTAGTGTGGGGCCAATAATTTAGCACAGAGACACACAGATTTGGGTGATCGTTGTCATTTATCAAAGACGGGTGTCTAGGACCTTCCCCGGAGTCTCTGGCTCAGTTCCTCTGAGATGAGAGAGCTTTCATTTCTTACAAGTTCTAGAATGGTGCTAATCACCATTCCACTGAAGGACTGCCTCAGGGTTTTGTTCCCTGTCTCCCTTTAGCACAGGTGACCTCAGCCCTCCATCACTACCACTTGGCACTGAGGCCATCCTGATTAACCTGACTGCTGTCTTGTCATGTCCCCTCATTTATTCACACAGCAGCCCCAGTAATCCTTCTGCAACATAAACTAAATCGCATCCTCTCTCTGCTCAGACCTCTCTACTGGATTGCTGTCTCACTGGAAATAAAATCCGAAGTCCTGGTAATTCACCACAAATCCCTTAGAGGAGGGGTTTGATAAGGAATATGGGGGCAGGGGAGCACTCGCTACATGGAAAGCAGGAAGCAGAGTTGAGCTGGAGGCACAGTCAGCTTTGTTCCAAGTTCTCATGCTTCCCCACCAATCAGTCTTGGCAGTGGTCTATGGCTCTACTTCTAAGGAAAGTTCTCCAAAGACATTGGCCCACTAAACTCATCATCCCTGCATTTGATCTGTTGGTCATGAATAATTTATTAAGAAGACAGTCTTCCAAACTTCAGGATTTGTGTTTGTTTTCCTGGGACTAAGGTATAGTGGAAAAGATGGGTGCTTTTGGCTTCTTTGTCAAAGATCAAGTGTCCATAAGTGTGTGGTTTTATTTCTGGGTCTTCAATTCTATTCCATTGATCAACGTGTCTGTCTCTGTACCAATACCATGCAGTTTTTATCACTATTGCTCTGTAGGAAAGCTTGAGGTCAGGGATGGTGATTCCCCCTGAAGTTCTTTTATTGTTAAGAATTTTTTTCACTATTCTGGGTTTTTTGCCTTTCAGGATGAATTTGAGAATTGCTCTTTCCATGTCTTTGAGGAATTGTGTTGGCATTTTGATGGGGATTGCATTGAGTCTATAGACTGCCTTTGGTAGCATGGCCATTTTTATTATGCTAAGTCTGCCAATCCAAGAGCAGGAGCACGGAAGATCTCTCAATTTTCTGAGATCTAGGTCAGGGGAAGGGGGACACATCCACGTGGAGACACGGGGTGGGGAGGAGGTCCAGGCTGTACAACAGTCAGAGGGTGGATGGGGGGTGGGGAGAATTAAATATGGAATGTAAAAAATAAATTTATTAATTAATTAATTAATAAAAAGGAAAGAAAAAAGAAAAAGATGGGCATTGTTTTAAGAAAAATAAAGAATTGGCATTTGTGGTTCTTGCCTTAGAATAATTGTGATGTGCCAATTGGGGCCAATGCATTGGTAGAAAAATCTATTCCAAGTCCAAGAGGATATTTGGTCACATTTAATTGTCAAATTCTCTGTGGCACATAGTTATTTCAAAGTATGCACATGTTCAGGTGGTGGTGTTTCCTTCTGTTGTTCCTTGGAATAGAAATGATTGATGCCATCATTGGAATGTCTGACCTACCAATACACTTCCCGAACCACGCTAAGCAAATCTCTTGTCTCCCTTGCACAGTAGACAACAGCCATCAGACCCAGATCCACAAACATGGCTATTGGCAAGCACAGTGCGTACAGAGGATGGCTGTGAATACCTCTGCCTTGCTCCTGAGTTTAAAAAGATTGCTTCCAATTATTAATGCAGGAATAACCAGATTACCAATGTGGAAAGTGTAATGTTTCACTTTATAGGTGGTTTTGTCAGATATAATATCACCTCATCTTGCCATGCTCTTCCTCAGATGTCTCGGCCTCCTGCTTCACTTTGCAACACCTGCACATTTCCAACTCTCCATGCCTGCTCCTGGTTCAGTGACATTGGATAGGAAATACACTGTTATAAAGCCCAGCATTCTAAGTTCTTCTAGAATGTCTGAGAAATTTGGATTTGCCAGATTGTCACATAGAAAGTCATTTTAAAAAGATTCATTAATTTTGTGTGTGTGTGTGTGTGTGTGTGTGTGTGTGCACATATGTGTGTGAATGCAGTGCTCATAGAGGCCAGAAGAGGGAGTAAAGTTCCAGGGAGTTGGAGTTACAAGCAGTCATGGGTCACCTGGTGTAAGTACTGGGCCTACACCAGGGCCTTCTGCAAACCAATAAGCACTCATACCCACTAGGCCATCTCTCCAGCCCCAACCATTTTTTTCTTAATCGCCTATTATTTTCTTTTATATCATTTCTCTGTGTATTTAAATAACTTGTTTTCCTCAAACTCCAATGACCCACTTCAGAAACTTTGTTTTTCTATTTTTGCATTTATTTTTGAGCGAGGGCCTCTTGTAGCTCAGACTAGCCTCCAGTTCTTAAAGTAGCCAAGGATGACCTTGAACTTCTTGACCTTTTGTGTCCTAGTGATGGTATGCAGGCATGCACCACCATGCCTGGTTTATGCAATACTTGTGGACTGAACATATAACTTCTGTGTGCTAGGTAAACACTCTGTGACCCTTAGCCCTTACCTCTGGGCCTTCTATTCTGTGACTTTAAGAGGTTGAGTGCCCTCTGACACACCCACAATTCTCCCATACCTTCCATTTATGTTTTGTTTTATTTTCTTCTGTCAAAAGACTTTACAACTCAAAATTCTTTGTTCTAAGTTCCTGAAGTAGATTTGTTTTTCCTCTCTTGAGGGTATTCAGGATTTCTGCATATAAGAGAGAAGATGCGCACAAAGACAGGATCAACTTTCCTCCCTCTTGCATGTCAAAGAAATTTAAAACAACCAGGCACAGTGAGATGGCTCAGGGGGGTAAAGGTGCTTGCTTCCCAACAACCTGAGTTCAACCCCCAGTACCTACATGATGAAAGTAAAAAACTAGTTCTTCTAACATCCATGTGTGTTCTGTGATTTATGTCTCACACACACACACACACACACACACACAAGAAAGTACACATCTTCACATATGCTCCAACGGTGTTGTAGATGAGAAAGGTTCTTTACAAACTTCAGAACTAGGTTGTGATCTGATCTTTCTTTGCTTGGCGTGAACTTGGGTTCATCATCATGGGTAGATAGATAATTGCTGTAATGAACAGGGAATGTGAACAGATTGCCTCAGTCAACAGAGCCACACAATAAATCACTAACAGAAACTATTCCACAACCTCTATTATGGTTTCTCAGGGGTCACTCCTGGCTCCTCCCAAGATATGCAAGGACCAAGAACTCTAACACGATGGTCCATGCCATTGACCTCTATATTGGACGGAAGATGTCTGCTAGGGTAAATCCTATACATCTCTATGGTATGTGTGTTTGGAGGGTGGGACCCTTTACAGAACTTACAACAACAAATGATTCTTTGAAGAGCAGGATAGAAATTTGAAGAAAGAAGAGCCCATGAAGAGTAGAAAGGAGAGGAGTTGAAGGAAAGTCAGTAACACAGCAGGAGCCTGTGTTCTGAGTGGAAAAATGTTTCCTAACACTCTTGGAAGTATTTGCTGTGAGTGGGTGTTATGTGAACTCAAAACATCAGAACAAACTCAGTTTAGCATCTGAGACAGCAGAGACAGCTCCAGCCTGCACAGGGATGTCTATGAGAAATGGAGAGCTCAAGGTTTTGGAAAATGGATCAATTGCTGTGGACAGGTCTAGGCCTTAAGGTTGGGCAAAGGAGTGCCATCCCAGGTAAGCAGTCTGTGTGCTCGACAATTTCAGAAAGGATTATTTATAGTCACAGCATTTTTATCATGGTAATTTTCTTGCAGGTTGTAGCAAAGTATCCTCTAATTCATAGTGTAAATCATCATTTGCAAGGGTGACGGGGCTGTAAATAGAAACGCGAATGTCACATCTTTGAGGACAAATATATATTAAAAATATATTTAAAATATGTTTTAAGGACCAAAAGATATCGTTAGACAGGACAAGGGCCATTTGCTAGAATGCTTTAGAGATGTTCCTTTGGCTAAACAGAGGCTGGTTATGGATAATTTTCACTTTTTATGTTTATGTAAAAAATCATGTACTGTCTTTGTGATGGTTAGCTTTAATCTTTAACCTGAGACAACCTAGTATCACCTAGAATATCAATAAGGGACTGTCAACATTGGGTTGTTCGTGTGTATGGGAGATTGTCTTGCTTAAGTTAATATATTTAGGAAGACTCAGGCCACTGTGGGTGGCACCATTTCCTAGGCAGAGGATACTGAACTGTCTAAGAGTAAAGAATTCCAGATGAGAACAAGTAAGCAAATGAGTATTCATTGTTCTCTACCCCTGACTAGGGATGTGATGTTTGGAGTCCATGCCTTGACGTCCCCCACAAAGCTTGCCTATTACCTGGAATTGTGAGCTGAAATAAATCCTTTTCTCTCTAAGTCATTTTTGTCTGGGTGTTTTATCATAACAGACGAAACAAGAACAGTCTTCATAATAAAAACAAACAACTGGATTCAGTGTGTTATTATTTAAAAAGAGAGAGAATGTGAGTAGAGCATGCTGGGAGCATCACAGGGATATGGAGGTAGAATATGATCACATTTCATCACATGCATGACCAAGATTCAACAAGACTAGCTTTTTAAATAAATTAAGTAAGATGTATAAAATGAAAAAGTTATTTCTCCTGTTGCTGTGATCAAAGACCCCAATAAGGGCAACCCAATGAAGGAGGAGTTTATTTTGGTTTTCAGTCTTTGGGTACAGTCCATCATGGCAGGGAAGCCACCACGGCAGCCGGTCCTTGAAGCATCTGGCCACATTGCACCTACATTGCACCTATGAGAGCAATAGATGTTGGTGCCCCACTCATGGTGCACTCTCACAGCCCAGGTTTGCAGGATAGGAATGGTGCCGCCCACATTCAGGGTGGGTTTTCCCACCCCAATTGATATAATTACGGATACACAGAGAGGCTAAATTAATCTGGCTAATCCCTCACAGGTGTGCCCATGGGGTGTGTCTCCTGAGTGGTTCCACCCACCATGCTGCCCATAAACTCCTCTGTCCTCATCTTGTATACTGTTAGAGAAGCTAGGCACAATGCATTCTGGATGAGCATGGCCTCTCTCACAGGACCACATTTGCGGGATTATGGGAAATTTTAAAGACCTGCTGGCATGTCCTCAGAATTCACACCTCAGGCAGCTTAGCTCTGACTTGCCTCTGTAGAGCCAAATCCAAGCTTCTCAACCTTAATAACTGAAGCAGCTTCTCCTTGTCTGTGGGCATCAAAGCGGTATGACTTTGTGCCTGCCCCCAATGCCACTGATAGATATTCAAAGTCCCATACTGTGCCTTTGCAGGTTTGTGCTGGAGGCATGCAACAGATTAAATGGAAGTTGTCTAATGAGGACGGTGAATGGTGTTGCAAACCCCTGTCGCCTCTGGATCTGGCTCACATTAAGTCCAAAGATGAATCTCTCAATGTGTCAATCCCTGCTCCGATTTCCCATTAGTACCTGACCCATTGTCATTCAGGTAAGTGAGAATGCGTCTCCATACGTATTTCTTGCAATGAAAACTTTATGCTGAGATTTGCAATTGGTTCTCTGGGCCCTTCTAGAATCCACCTTTAGACAGAGAGAGATAATGGAAACAAATCGCTTGAAGCCCAGCTTCGGAACTGTGATTAGGGACAGCTGTGAGCAGCTGTGACTTTTTAATGTGTGACTCTGAGGCACGTTAGGAGTCTGGAATCGCTTGCCAAATTTGTGAGGGCCTTTTAAGTGGTTTTTTTTTCCCCCTTCCTAAAGAGGCAGTTGTTCTGAGCCTTTGCCTTTTGAACAAGGCTCCAAATTTAATGAGGAAGCTAGGAAGCCGTTAGTGTTTGATGCAGTGGGGTTTTCTTCATATTCAGATGTTTTTGTTCTGGTATGGTCACACACATGAAACCCCATCTTTATAACTTACAACACAGGAGCTGGTTAAAAAGCCTTTCACCACTTAGAAGCTAGAGGCTGGTGATTATGGCTCAACAGATAAAGGTACTTGATGCCAAGCTTGATAGCCTGGGTTCAATTCCTAGGTCCTACAAGGTGGAGGATAGAATTGGTTGCCTCAAGTTCTCCTCTGAACTCCACACACAATGCAGCACACCTGTGGACACACGGACGTCGGGGTGAGTGCAACTAAAGGAATCAAACATTTTTAAAGACCATAGAGGGTTAATAAAGTTCCCTACAGAGGTGTCAGCAGAATTTGGGCCAATCTGAGTAATGGGGATGAGCGCTTTTAAAAAAGGTTCCTGATCCCAGGGTTGATCCCCTCCCCCAAGTGATTGCAACCACTAAGCCAGGCAGGACCAATCAGGGAGGAGAGTGAGCACCTTTGTTAGGCTTGCTGTGATGATACATTGTGACTAAAAGCAGCTTGGGGAGGAGAGGATTTATTTCACTCACAGATCCATACAACTGTGAGGGTAGGAACTCAAGCAGGGTAGGAACCTGGAGCCAGGAGCTGAGGCAGAGGCCATGGAGGAGTGCTGCTTACTGGCTTGCTCCCCGTGGCTTACTCAGCTTGCTTTTCTTATGAACCCAGGACCACCAAACCAAAGGTGGCCACACCCACCGCGAGCTGGGCCTGCCCTTACCAATTACTAATCAAGAAAACACCCTACAGGCTTGCTTACAGCCCCATTTTACAGAAGAATTTTCTTAATTGAGATTCCCTCCTCTCAGATGACTTAATCTTCTGTCCAGATGACCAAAACAAAAACAAAAACAAAAACAACAACAACAACAAAAAAACCTAGTTATAACAGGGAGTCTACATGAGGACAGGCGCCCAGGAAACCATATAAAGTTCTTACAGAGTCCCTGGATAGAGTCTCACCCTGGGGTCCATCCCTTGCCTTTGATGGGAGCTGTTTATCTGTTCTAATCAAATTTGTCAAGTTTTTTTTCCTTTGTATCTATCTGTTGCTTTCACTCTCCTAGCTGCCCTGAGGATCTATAATGGTTGGTTACTTTGTGTTCACAACCCTAAGGCCAGCCCAACCTCAGATCTGTAACTGTTACTTTCTATCAGCACTTTCAAGTCCCCTGCCTCAGCTCTCAAGCTGTCACTCTCAGCGCCCCATCTCTATTTCCATTTTCTGTCTGTGAGCATCTTCGTTCCAGTATCAACAATTCTTTGTTAATCCCGCAAAGTCTGTAGTCTCCCTAGGCTACCACCCCTAACCCAAGACTCCCCAGAAAGCCACATGCTCTGAGTAGCTAACAGGTGATCCCCAGCTTCAGCCTTGTACCCAGCTGCAGCTTCTTTCCTTGGCGAGCATCTTAAAAGCGAGTCCTACCGGTCCTGGGAATGGACTCTTCCAAACATCAAAGCCCTAAACTGGAATGATCTTACAGACAGATCAACGAGCCACATTTACATCATATACCAGAAAAGTTTACAGTTAGGCCACTTTTCTGGGAATGCCTTTGGGCTTGTAAACACCTGCATTGGCTGAACTAAAAGGAAACACAGTATCTGTGTCTCTTTAGATGATGTCAGCTGACCTGACCGTGGCTCTGGGTTCCTGATAGCAGATCCCCCTCCAGGCACTCTCACTCACTAGGACCTTAAGGAACAAACGCTGCTCCCTGGGAAGCCAGAAACTTGCTTTCAGACCACATCCTGTTGTTAGTTCTAACAAACTCTTTGCCTGCAGGTGGATCTGACTCTCTCTCTGGATCTAGTGAACTTGAGGGCCTAACTGCAGCGGCTGGAGCTTAACCCTGTGGATATTTCATTCCTCCTCTAAGAAACCCCCAAAGGCGTCTACCTACCATTGAGAACTACTTCTCTAAGTCCAGAGTGAAGGGACTCTAACCCACTGGAGCATGTAGCTCTTTTCCTCCTCCTCCCTCCCCCACCCCCACCCCCGGCCTTTTTTTTCCTGCCTTGCTAAAAAACATTAGGTTCTATTCCTAAAGCTAGCCAGCCCCCAAGGTCTATTTCCATATTTGATCACTCCCTCCTCCTGAGGCTGACTACCAAGGTCCAGCTATAAAAGTATTGAAGTCCAGCAATCAAAAGCCCCTATTGGCCCTCGTAATTAACATGCCCAATTTAAATTAAACACCTCACTCTTAGATGACTTTCCTCTTTTACCTTTAAACCACCAGTCTTTCCTTTGGGCTATGTCTGACTCCTCTTCATCCAGAGGCAGTCCTGGTCTCATTCCCCTACAGTACAAATAATCCTCCACACTCCCTGTTTTCTTCCCCCTCTCTTTGTATTCCCTGCTCTCTGTTCCTGGGGCAAATAAATCTCCTTTGTGCTGAGAATTTGGTCTTGAGGGTCCTAAGCCTTTATCATTTCTTTCAGAGTCTCCATGTAGAGGCCTGGGTAAGGGAACTGTGCCATCCGCTCTTTCTTCCACCCCATGTCATGAGTAATCAGTGCTGTCTCCATCCTCAGGGCCACCAGGTGAAGGGCAATCCATCCACACACAGAACAGACCGGAACCTCTAAAGAATAAAAAAGGACAGTGTGACCAAATCAGGGCAAAGAAGCATTCTTAACCTCCACAGAGCATAACAACAATTGTGGAAGGTACCTGAGCATACTCCTAACAGAAGGGGGACCCCAGAATAGATAGCAAGAAAGATAAGGAGGGTATAAAAGGCAAACGGATAGAGAGAATGCTAGACAACAGAGTGGTCCACTGGGAAAAGGAAGGAACCTACATGACTTTGAAAGATGGAATAACCCTTCTAGAAAGGCTCCTGAGGAGAAATAGCTAAAAGAGGGGACCCCCATACACACAAGAGAAAACCCTGAAGATGAGGCAAGATGTGGTTTGTGCAACAGAAAGAAAAATTACAAAATCCTGAAAGAAAGAGGTTGGGACAGTAATTGCACAGCCCAAGGGATGGCAGGTGGGAAGAGTGGATGAGGACACAAGTCACTATAGGATTCTAGACGCCCAGGGAGTCTCTGCCTCTAGGGAGAGCCGACATCCCAACCTGAAGTCCTGTAGCAGGGAAAGTGAATTGGAAACAGGTCATTGCACACTGGAGGTGGGTATCCAGGTCAGGATACTGGAGTCTCAAAGGCTGATAAAAGTGGTAGGGAAAGGGGGATGGAAATTCAGGATAAATGAGAAAGATCACATTGCCTCCAGCAATTGAGCTAGCAGAGAAAGGGTTGGGGAGAGGAAGGGAAGAAGAGAGAGGTGGGGGCGGGGGGGGGGAGGCTGGTTTCTTACTCGGCTTGGAAATCATACAATCTGGCACTCACTTTCTTTTCCTTCCACGGCGCTGGGGTCCTTTTGTTTGGGCACATTTCAGCTTGGTGGCTGTAAGGGATGAGAAAGGAGCAGGGTCTGGAGAGATGACTCAGGGGTTAAGAGGACTCTCAACTCTTCCAGAGGATCCATGTGCAAGTCCCAGAACCCACAAAGTGGCTCACAACCACCTATAGCTTCAGTTTTAGCAGAACCAGTGCCCTCTTCTGGATTTCAGGGGCACTGGACACATGTGAGATATATATATATAGATAGATAGATAGATAGATAGATATAGATAGATAGATATATATAGATATAGATATAGATATAGATATAGATAGATATAGATAGATAGATAGATAGATAGATAGATAGATGTGTGTGTGTGTGTGTGTGTGTGAACACACACAGGCAAAACATTCATACACATAAAATAAAGAAAAAAACTTTTAAAAAAGAAAGGAAAATGATCAGAATCAATGCCCCCAAAATTAATGAAAATGTATTGATTTTTTTAAAAAATTGTTTTATTTATATGAATTTATTTGCCTGAATAGATAGATAAAGACATTTCCTTTTACAGAGTGGCCATGCAGAGGCTTGGTTAAGGGAACTGCCATCTTCTCTTTCTTCCAACCCCTGCCTAGTGGGAAGTCTGATCGGGTCACTCTCTGCTTTCCTTTCTGTCTGAGATGGAATTTTCCCAGTTACAGAGATGGAAAGCCTGGGGAGATGCCTCAGAATTAGAGGGTTTGACTTCTGCCACAAGCATAAAGACCAGAATTCAGCTCTCCAGAGGTCAATGTCAATGCCTGGTGGTATAATGTTCCCTCTGTAATTCCAGTGCAGGAAGAAGGTGACAGAGAGACAGCAGAGCAATCTTGCTACCCAGAGCAAGCCAGGTAGCAAGATTGGCTACATTGAGAGCTCTGGGATTGAGTGGGAAACCCTGCCTCAGTGAGTGAGGTAGAAGAATAACAGAGGATCAGTCCTGATGTCAAGTTCTGCTCTCCACATGCGTGCGCGCGCGCACACACACACACACACACACACAAGCATGCACTCATGCATGCACATGTGAGCACATATGCATGCAAGCATGCACAAATGCACATACATGTAAGCACATACAAATATACTCATAAACATGCATGGATGCACATACATGCAAGCACACACATATATACACACATACACAAGTATGTATGAATGTACTGACATGCAAACACACACACACACACACACACACATACACACACACACACACACACACACACACCTCAACAATAGAAAATAAACAAACATCCCTGGAAAGCATTATCAGCCCCAAGTCTCATATGCTGAAGATATGTGTGGCTGCATCCCAGCAGTTTTGCTCAAGTTAACATCACATCCGCATGAGATGCAACGGATTTACATTTCTGAATTGTTCCCTGGCCTTCAAGACTCCAGGAAATTTCATTACTGAGCCATCCCAGAAGAATGTCAATTACAGAAGTGCCAACTTCTCCCCTAAATTTTGCCCTCCATCCGCAACCATCCCTAATTACTAAGCATAGGATTTCCAGGAACAAGTGCCTGGTGCCATCCTGGCAGAGAGAGAAACTCCATACCCTGGTAGTCAGTGATGCGATGGGGAGCCACTGAGGCTCTGGGTGGTTAGTCAGACTCCTAGCCAAAGGGTGTGTGCATCCTGCTACCTTATGTGGTATCACTTGCCACTTTTCCTACTATCTCAGGTGAGATCTTTAACCTTAACTCATCTTCTTTTGTCAGGGAGCCTTATGCATCTTAGTCCGCCAGCAAAAGCTGGTGCTTGGCCCTACCCCTCTATCCCTCTTCTTTTGTCTTTACCTTTTGACAGCAGGAAAGATGCTACCTGTGACTCTACCTCCCACCTTCTCCTCCCCCAGTGACTCTGCCACCTCCTGCCTCCACTCCTAGTCCACAAGCTAAGTTCTGGGGGAAAGCATCCTCAGGCAGACTGTTGTAGTGAACAGCCACATACTGCCTGGTGGGAAGTCTGATCTTGTCACTCTCTGGTTTCCTTTCTGTCTAAGATGGAATTTTCCCAGTTGCAGTAACCTGGCTGTTGTGTTCATTTACACACCTGCATCAGAGCCCCGCAGAGATGGAGAAAATGACTCATGTGAGTGAGACCTCTCTTATCAGTGACTTGTTTTCATGGAAGAGGGACCCAAGACACAGAGAAATTCAGGCACATTGGATTCCATGATGGAGCCAAGGACATAAGTCTGGGTGTGGTCCCTGGAGCCCATTCCTTGGTCAGAGCAACCAGCCATCTGGGGTGGTTCAGGATATGGCAAAACTTATTAGCAAATCCACAGCAGAAATGGTGTGTGTGTGTGTGTGTGTGTGTGTGTGTGTGTGTGTTCCTGTGTCCACGTGGTCATGTGTTCTTTCCTTCAACTTATTTATTTGCTTTTTTATGAAAAGAATTTACATGAAGGTAAGTCGTTACAAATCACAGCAGAGATAAGAGTCAGAGACAGGGAGCACATGGCCAGACAGTATCATTAGAGCCATGTTCAGAGGCCTTGGGGATTCTCCATGATAAGAATCAGTCAATATCAACACTTGCACACAAAGGAAATGTTGGAAAATGTAACACTTCCTCGTTGACTTGCAGTCACCTGTATCCTTTTTTAATGAAGGTCCTTCCTAACCTCACAATTAATCATTTAAAAAAATAAAACGACTGATTCTCATTGTTTTCTTCCTGTTGCTTTATTGCACAAAAAATAAGGATCAGGAACTAGAGTGATGACTCATAGTTACAAGCATTGGCTGTTCTTGCAGAGGACTGGGGTTGAATTCTCAGTACCCACATGGTGGCTCAGAAGGGCCAGTAACTCCTGTGCCAACAAATCTGTCATCCCCTTCTGGGTGCTGCATACCAGTGATGCATAGACATATGTGCAGGCAAAATGCTCACGCATAAAAATAAATACGTCTTTTTTATTTTATTGGATATATTCTTTATTTACATTTCAAATGTTGTCCCCTTTCCTGAACACCCCCCTCCCCCGAAAAAAAAAATCCCCTAACCCATTGCCCCTCCCCCTGCTCACCAATCCACCCATTCCCACTTCCCTGTCCTGGAATTCCACTATATTGGGGCATCTAGCCTTTTCAGGACCAAGGGCCTCTCCTCCCTTTGATGTCCAACAAGGCCATCCTCTGCTGCATATGCATCTGGAGCCATGGGTACTCTTTGGTTGGTGGTTTAGTCCCTGAAGCTCTGGGGGTACTGGGTGGTTCATATTGTTGTTCCTCCTATGGTATTGGAAACTCCTTCAGCTCCTTGGGTCATTTCTCCAGCTCTCCCATTGGATTACGTCTTTCTTTTTTTTTAAAGAATTAAAATAGTCGCATCTTCCTGCAAGTTTCTACAGATGTTATACCTTGCTCTGTTTGCTTTCGAGCTTTTAGTTTCAAAAATTGGTAGCTATACTCTAATTATACGTTAGAGGAAATGTAATTAGCCCATCAGACGTATCCTTTCATGGATATTTTAGCTTAGGACAATCTGGGAGTAAATATTTAAGAAAAGGAAACAAATAAAACCCACAATATTATAGAGCGGTTGGTGTCTGTGAAGGGCAATGCTATGAAGAAGATGCTACATGAAATCTGTCAGTCTCAGAGACAGGGTCCCAACCCAATGACACACTTTAATAAAAACAGACCGTTTTGCCAAAAACTTGTATTCTTGCATGGAAATCCTGCAAAATGAAAGTGAGCTGTGAATGGAATTATCTGTGTTTCAAAAACTCATCCTGTTAGTTAGGGTTTTACTGCTGTGAATAGACACCATGACCAAGGCAACTCTTTTTTTTTTAAGATAAATTTTTTTTTGCAATTATATATTGTCATTTATTAATTTCTTTTTTTAATTTTTATCTTCTATATTCTATGTTTACATTCCAAAGGCTTTCCCCTTTCCCAGTTCCCCCCTCCCTATGTCCCATAATTCCTCTCCCCCCCCCAACTATTCCCCAGTCATTCCCCCTCCCCCCACGGTTTCTCTACAAAACTGGATCCAATCTTTCCAGGCCCAGGGTCCTCTCCTTTCTTCTTGGGAATCATTTGACTTGCTAATTGTGCCTTGAGTATTTAGGGCTTCTGGGCTCATTAATATCCACTTATCAGTGACTGCATTTCATGTGTATTCTTTTGTGACTGGGTTAGCTCACTCAGGATGATATTTTCCAGGTCTAACCATTTACCTACAAATTGCATGAATTCATTATTTTTAATTGCTGAGTATTATTCCATTGTATAAATATACCACATTTTCTGTATCCATTCCTCCTTTGAGGGATATTTGGGCTCCTTCCAATTTCTGGCTATTATAAACAAGGCTGCTATAAACATAGTGGAGCATGTGTCTTTATTGTATGCAGAAGAATCCTCTGGGTATATGCCCAGGAGTGGTATGCCAGGGTCCTCTGGAAGGGACATGCCCAATTTTCTGAGGAACTGCCACACTGATTTCCAGAGCAGTTTTACCATTTTGCAATCCCACCAACAGTGGAGGAGTGTTCCTCTTTCTCCACATCCTCGCCAGCACTTGTTGTCTCTTGAGTTTTTAATTTTAGCCATTCTGACTGGTGTGAGGTGGAATCTCAGGGTTGTTTTGATTTGCATTTCTCTGATGACTAATGATGTTGAACATCTCTTAAGGTGTTTCTCAGCCATCCGAATTTCTTCTGGTGAAAATTCTTTGTTTAGCTCTGTACCCCATTTTTTGATAGGGTTATTTGGTTCTTTGGGGTCTAACTTCTTGAGTTCTTTGTATATATTGGATATTAGCCCTCTGTCGGATGTGGGGTTGGTGAAGATCTTTTCCCACTTTGTTGGTTGTCATTTTGTCCTTCTGACAGTGTCCTTTGCCTTGCAGAAACGTTGTAATTTTATGAGGTACCATTTGTCAATTCTTGATCTTAGTGCATAAGCTATTGGTGTTCTGTTCAGGAATTTTCCCCCTGTGCCTATGTGACCAAGGCAACTCTTAAGGACAACATTTAATTGGGGCTGGCTTACAGGTTCAGTCCATTATCATCAAGGCAGGAGCATGGCAGCATCCGGGCAGGCGTGGTACAGGAGGAACTGAGAGTTCTGCATCTTCATCTCAAGGCTGCTAGCAGAATACTGACTTCCAGGCAGCTAGGATGAGGGTCTTAAAGGCCACACCCACAATGACATACCTACCCCAACAAGGCCACACCTCCCAATAGTGTCACTCCTTGGGCTAAGCATATACAAACCATCACATTCATAGTTCATCTTATACTTAGGGGCCGTGGGGCTGAGGAAATGGCTCAGCCAATAAGGTTCTTTACTGTGCAAGTATGAAGACTCGAGCTTTGAACCCTAGTAGTGGAATATGTTCCACATGTATAATCCTGGTGCCAGGAGCTTGAAGATAGGAGGATCCCTGAGGCTCAATGCCCAGTTAGTGAATCAACTCAGTGAGGCATTGAGTTGAGTGAGATAGAGACCTTATCTAAAAAAAATAAGATGGAGAAAAATGACACCCAAAATAAATGGACCTCTGACCCTCTAAGCATTGTTCATGTATGTGTGTGTGTATATATATATATATATATATATATATATATATATATATATTAGTGTGGTGGTCTATAGGACAAATATCACATTACAAATGGTATCTGAGAGGCTGTAGACATGGCTCGGTGGATAAGATCACTGGCTGTTCTTCTAGAGGACCCAGGTTTGCTTCTCAACACCCACAAAGTGGCTCACCATCTCTAACTCCAGTTCCTGGAAATCTGAAGCCCTTTTCTGGCTTTTGTGGGCACTGAACACACATGGGGTGCATACACATATGCAGGCAAAGCACTCACACAGTACATTTTTTTAAAACCTATGATATTTTTTATAATCCAAGGAAATCATCGAGTGACCTATTAATTATATATTAACAAGTAAAATATGAAGAGTCTATTCAGTAGCCAATCAGCCACATTCATTCATTCATTCATTCATTCAAGTATGCATTGCTATCCACTTGCTAACCTACTTATTTCCTGAATGATTTTTTTTTTCCAGTTTGGCTAGAAATTACCAATCTCAAAAACCCTTTAAAAGAAGAGCTTTCTGTGGCTGAAGAAAACAGTAGCCAGAGAGGATGTCAATTCTCAGGAAAACAAGCTCAAAGGCTTACAGCCTCGTTGCTGCTCTCTTTGATGATGGCCAAGGAAGACAGGAAACCACACGACCTGAGCGACAGTCCTCAGGGAAACGGGGACCCCAGTAATCTGGGTGCAAGAAGAGGGATCCTTCCACCCACGTGAATGAAGCTGGAACAGATTCTCCTCCGAAGCCTCTGGATGCGAGGCCAGGTAGATACCTTGTTATCAGTCTGGTGAGAGCTCAGGCAAAAACACAATCAAGCCAGATCGAAGAACGTTCTTCTGGTTCTGCAGAGCTCAGGGGTGAGCCACTCTGTATGTGATTTCTTTTTTAAATTCCATCTCCCGTTAGCCTGGCCTATATCCCCTCCTGCTTAGAGTTAAACCTTCCACCTCTCTCCCTGTGTGGATCTAGGTCTCCCACCTCTCTCTTTCACGTGCTCCCTTCATTGGGCCCAGTGGTTCCCACAGCTGTGTGATTGTCCTCTTCCTACCAAAACCAACCCGTGGGCCCTCAGCCTGGAATGGTATGCTCAGGGGCTCCGTGTGGGCTGTGATTATGAGCACACTGGAGAAGATGCTCTTCTTTGTCTTAGTGGCAGACACGGCTACACAAAGTCACAACTCCCAAACCAAACACTTGGAGGTCAGACGGAGCTCAAGCCTACAGAATCCACCCTGTGCACGACACTGCTACCTTGTTAGCTTTAACCCTTTCAACATGGATGTTATGTCCTTTTCTGGTCCGCCCTGAGCAGATCACAGAGCCAGCAACCATCTTGTCTGTGTTATGTGTTATTTGACCCTTGTGTACTTACAAAGTCGGCTCTGCAATAGTCTCATCAATGAGCTAAATAACTTGCAAGTGTGAATTTTCAATGGTGTCAGTGAAAAGGAGAGAAATATGTCTTTTATCTTGGGGCTTTGGTGATTTGAATAAAAAATATCTCCTACTGGCTCAGGTGTTTATCCTCCTAGAGAGTGTCAATGTACACTCATGACATCTATATATACATATGTGTATATATATGTATATACACACAATATATATGTATATATTATATATACACAATATAGGTATATATTGTTTATATATATGTATATATATACATACATATATATACATATATGTATGTATGTATATATATACATATATATATACACACACATACACAAGACTTTGGATAGCCATATAAATCTTATTTTTGTTTTTGTAAGATTTATTTTTATTATTTTTATTTATGTCTTTCTCTATTTCTGTGTGTGTGTGTGTGTGTGTGTGTGTGTGTGTTGGCCACACATGTGTGTGTTTGCTCCCAGAGACCAGATGCCCTGTAGTTATATGGGCATTTGTGTGTCATCAATTGTGGATGCTGTAAACTGCCCTCAGGTCCTCTGGAACAGCATCATCTCTCCTGCCTACCTGCTTGCTTCCTCCTTCAGGAACACTAAACTTGATATCAAGTGATGAAGGTGATGAAGGTGGAGGTGATTGTGGTGGTGGTGGTGGTGGTAATGGTGGTGGTAGCACTGGTGGGGGTTTGGGGGTTAGTACAAGAAGATAATCTACTAATGAGATTAAAGAGGCTGTTTCTTTAGCACAAGTGGAACTGTAAGGGGGCTTCAATATGAGCAGTACTTACCTGAACCCATCATGGCTCATGGTGTGGGGTTCTTAGAAAAATTGTTCAAGTGCTGAAAACAGGCCCTCTACATAGACCCAATTTGAGCTCAGTTAAAAATATATATGTATATCTTAAAATAGATCAGAGCTAAGGCTCAGTCAGGCAGCCTTGGGGCAAAGTGGGCAGGACAGGAGGGCGACAGGCAGCTTTAAAGCAGAGACAAGAGTGGCTTTCTCTGTCTCCATCATCCCAGCCTATTAGGGGACATCTTTGATTCTGTGTGAAACTTATTATATTCCCCTTCCCGGATACCACCCTCCTTCTCACCACCATCCTTTACTGAGAATGGAACTTTCAAAGGCCACCCTGCCTGCCTGCCTCTCAAGGACAGGAACATTTTTATACTACTGCTGGGAGAGCAGTCAGCTGAGTTGGTAGCTCTCCACCCCTCTTGGAATAGCCTCAGCTGCACAGTAGTGTCTCAGCCAAGGCTGTGTCCTCTCTTGGGCAGCTGCATCTGATGACTGACTGGTGCAGAAACCAAAAAAACCAAAAACCTGGCTAGCTCAGCCTCACTAAGGTAAT
This sequence comes from Apodemus agrarius, assembly GCA_964023405.1. Lineage (NCBI taxonomy): Eukaryota > Metazoa > Chordata > Mammalia > Rodentia > Muridae > Apodemus > Apodemus agrarius. The sequence continues at coordinate 17,404,858 of OZ030028.1, forward strand.
CCCCTAAGCCATCCTGTCACAAAATGTCCTTTCTGCTCATCAGCATTGTCCCATCGGCCTTTCCACAGGTATGGTCCCCAAAGTATCATTTCATAAACCCTCTCCATCTTAAATACAGTTCCTCTGGCTTAGATGGCCCAACCTATGATGGCCAAATCCATCTATTAGATGGCTAATGTTTCTCAGGCATCGGTGACTTTGGTCAGGCATGATGATCACACAGACATGATGTCATTTCACTGCCAAGTCCCCGTGACCTGGGCTCTTACGTGCATCTTACGGATGAGCCATACAAAACTTAGTGACTCAGACAATCAAAGACACAAACTTAGAATTATAAACACTACTTTGAGGATGTCAGTCCCCAGGCTACATAAATATGTCTTCTGTCTCCTGGCATGTCAGAACAGACACATTCATGGGACTTGCTATATGTAAACTTAGAGTTCTCTGAATAGCTTTTCTGTGAAGTGTCCATATGAGTGGCTTTGAATGTATTTTCAGATGGTTGTGCACTGTACATTTTCTCCTGTGCCTTAGTAAAATGGACTCTTGGGACTCTCTTATACAAGGAAATATGAGCTCGTCTGAGAAAGACTCAAGCTCTAGAACACACGTAGAACACATTCTACCTTTGTAAACACTTCTGGTTACTTCCATTGCTGCAAAATACTTCATCTGTGGATAAAAAATTATAGCAGCCAGTTGTGTCCATCTCAGCTTATGATGGTGTTGTTTCAAAAAAGTGACAGCTGAGATCAGGGTGTGGAGACCAAGGAATAGCCAACAGCATTCCTACACAAAGGGACATGGGTGGAAAACCGTCAGTCGTTTGTTCCTCTGAGAGTCTTGGCATTAACTCTGTGCTCTCATGAGGCTTGAAATTTCCTCAGATCCCTCCTCTCAGCAACTACATGGATCATCTGTTCATGGAACATTCATCTTGGCCCCGCCATGAACTGCAAAGTGGCACAAAGACAGAAATAAGAGACAGTGGAGGAATGTCTGCGATACAGGATAATACACTGTGCTTGGGATCTGTCCTGGGGTTTCCCAAATCAGCCCCTGTTTGAAGTGTTATACTTGGAGAACATGAAGGATTCGGTGCACAGCTGCCTTCACGTCTGTGATTTGCCACAGTGCATGGATGCACAGACAAGGCCGTGAAGGGAAGAGACACATGAAATGAAGTCCAGAGAAAATCAGAAGGGAGCATTCATCCACGTCCCCTCCTGACACTTACAGGAGGATATGATTATTTTCCCCAGCAGTTGAACATGCAGCACTGGAGATGCCCATCATCTCCAGGAGGAGGACCTATATTGAGTGCCGTGTGTGCACACAAGCATCCTGTAAGAGTAGGCACTCAGCATAGCCATAGCGTTTGCATAAACAGAAAGGTGCAGAAAATCATTGTCCTAAGTAGCATGTGCCATCTGTAGGAAGCCTTCTGAATGACACAAGTCTTGAATCTGCGTAGGAACTCTTGCCTGTACAGCACCCAGGATGGATGAGTGAATGCGCATGCCCACAAAACCAGGGAAAGCCGTGTGGACAAGTAAGGCATGTGTCCAGATGGCATCAGGCCTAACTGCAGTTTACCATGTGAGCCGATTGTCTGAAGTGCTATGGGGTGTGTTGACCTTGGGCTGTGATCAACTACTGATGTCTGTGGTAGATGAGAAGTGACCAGGCAGTGATGGTACCCACACTGTGGGCAGTGACTGTCACCAACGCACCTTTCTTTTGAGTCTGGTGTATATGCGTATCTCATGTCCCAGTTTTTCACACTAGCCCTGTGTGATCACGGTGGATCGCCTCCCAGAATGCTGTTCCTCACTTAGCCTCCACCAATGAGAAGACCATGCATATACCATAGGCAATCTTCAGATCAAGGTGGCCAAGAGTGAACACTGTAAACTGCTCAAACCGTTTCATAGGCTAAATATAGTCCAAGAAAGTATTGCATTTGGGGAACGCTGTGAGTTTGGATGTAAAATTCACACTTCTGACTTCACTTGGAAAAATCAGAAAATAGGATAAAATTAAGTGTACATGTTTGAACAGCAACTACTGGCTGGAAATTGGATAGGCATGTGAAGTGTGTGCAGAGGTGGTCTTTTGAGTTAGGATTTACTAAATGATACATCGTATTTGAAGACGTGAGTTGGAATGGTCTAATGAAGGGAATATTCTGAATTAGATACTAAAATATATAAAATTAAGAAATAGTTGTTATAAAATACCAAATTACTCTATACTTCTGAAATGGAAAGAATTGAGCCCAATGGGCCATGGTTCACCAGTGGCCATTGTTGGTGACATAGAGCCTGCATGGGAAGGCAGACAACTCCTGTCTTCTCCACAAACTTTAGCTTCCCTGGCTTTGAGTTGAGAACCCTTAGGCAAGCAAGTACAGGCTCTGGGGAGTTGACTCAGTCAGTAGTGTGCTTGCTTTGCACATGAAGACCTGAACTCTATCACCAAGACCCATTTTGAGGAGAGCTTTTGGTGCCACTTATAGAAATTTGGCAAGTACTTGTCACTGGGCTCGGAGGAGGAAGTAGGATCAGATAAATTCATGAACTTCTTAGTCAAATGGATGGAGCTGGAGAACATCATCCTAAGTGAGGTAACCCAATCTCAAAAGAACACTCAAGGTAGGCACTCACAGATAAGTGGATATTAGCCTAGAAGACTGGAATACCTAAGACACAACCCACTTATCAAATGATGTCCAAGAAAAAGGAAGGAAGGGCCCCTGACTCTGGAAAGGCTTAATGTAGCAGTGTAGGGAAATACCAGAACTGGAAAGAGGGAAGAGGTGAATGGGGGGATGGGGGAACAGGGGGAGGGAAGAGGGTTTATGGGAGTTGCAGGGAAGGGGGAGCCTGGAAAGGGGGAAATCATATGAAATGTAAATTAATATATCAAATAAAAAAATTTAAAAAAGAGTATCTGCATTTGGGCTAATGCCAGGATAGGATTGAGGGATGTGTGACTTCCCTTTTGTCTTGGTAATCCTGATTAAACCCCAGACCCAGTGACTTTGGGGACTTTGTTTATTGCTTTGTTTGATTACTACATGCTATGATCTCTTTGTTCATTGCCTTGTTTAGTCACTTTGCCTTTGATCTAAGAACTTACCCTATTCTCTGCAAGTACCTAGAATGGTATAAAAGCTGACTGGGGGTAAAAAACCGATTCAGCCTCAACAATGGCTGGAGTCCTGTTATAATGTTGTCTAATTGTCTTTTTCTTCTCAACCCTCACTCCCTCCCTTGAGATCCTGTTGACTGAGCTGGCTTGGTCACCATTTGAAAAACTGGGCACAGTTGTGTACATTTGTGTGCCCAGTATGGAGAGGCAAAGAGAGGCATATTCCTGAGGTTTGGTGGCCAGCCACCTAGCCTGAGTGGTGAATTGTAGGCCAGTGAGAGACTCTGTGTTAAGACCAAGGTCTATGGTACCTAAGGAACAAGAGCCAAGGTTGCACTCTGGTCTACATATATGCAAGCACATGCATACATGTGTACCTTTCCGCACATGTGCATGCACACACACATACACACACACACACACACACACACACACACACGCGCGCGCACACGCGCACGCGCACACGCACACACACACACACACACACATGCACACGATGTACAGACATATCTGTTGGGGTATCCCAAGGAAATTTTTGGATCCCTTTAGATTTGAATTTTTGTGTTCTCATCGATACCTTCTTTGGCAACAGTATCAACACTTCAGTTGGATTTCTCCTCCCTTAGAAGAGCATCCTCATCTTCAATAAGCATCTCTATTATCCTATATGGGCCAGACAAATACAATCTCTCAAACATCTGCCAAATTAACTAACTTGTTATCACTGGGGTTTTTCAATCAAAACTATGTACTAAATTTAATTTATAACAAACCAGAATCAGAATCTCATTACATTCTGCGGGGCTGAAAGGTGGGCTCTTCTGATGCCTGGATGCATTTGGTAGGGCCCACCTGGTACCACATCTATTAAGTACAATGAATAAAGCCAGCCCTGTTATCTGCAGCCTGGGCCCGGGTGGGGGCAGGGAATTAGATAGTTCAGACCCTTTACAACTCTGTTAGCCACTCCCAACTTTTATCTGAGAAAACTCTTCTTATTTCAAATCTATTCATCTCAACTCAATGCCCTTCACATTAGTGCTGAAGAGTCCTCTACAAACTACCCCACTTGGATTCTGTTTCAATCATTAAATTCCACTCACTGTCAAGTTACTATGTTCACCAAGTAAAGCAGAGAGCAATCACAAGTAATACTCATATACCATATACAACATATATGCTATTAGTAAAAAACCCACAAATGGCCCTGTAGGTGTAGTTTTGCTACCCTGCTTTAAACTTCAGGCAAACTGTGCTATCAGTCTCCATCTAGATTCCCTTGGATCCAGGGATAAAATACAACACACACACACACACACACACACACACACACCACACCAGTTAATTTTAAAATGCCTTTGCTAATTCAATTACTGGGCACTCCAATTCTCCCCTGCCACCCCAGGCATAATCAGATAGTGATCATTGGCCACTCCACCTAAGATCTCATATGACTGGTCACCTCTCTCCCTCCAAAGCATGGTAAAATTCCCCCCTTTCTCTCCCCTGTGTCTGCTAGCTTGCCTGCAGGGACCCAGAAATCCCGCCTAGTCCACCCAGCTCATTGACCGTTAGCATCTTTATTGATGGATCAAGAACCAACTGGGGAAACAAGACCTTAGCATCAGAACCACGTCCTACATCACCCCTCATGTCTGGAGGCCCCACCTTCAAGGTCCCAACCAGCTGTGTGTAGAAAATATCCCAAAAGATTGTATCTGTATTGAACTTTGTTGAAAAACATTCCTTTCCTGGGGGAGGGGGAGACATTAGCAATGTCTTCTCTTCCTCCTAAGAAGGTCCCAACCACAAACCAAAGTATAATCCCACCAAGATACACTCTGGGTTCACTCTGGGGAATTGTCTTAGTTACTATTCTACTGCTGTGAAGAGACACCATGACAGTGTCTTTCCTCTTATAAAGGAAAGCATTTAATTGAAGCTAGCTAACAATTTCAGAAATTTAGTCTATTTATCATCAAGGCAGGGAGCATAGAAGGGCTCAGGCAGATATGGTGCTGGAGAGTTCTACATCCAGCCCAGGCTGCATAAAGAGAGGGATGCTTGGCTTAGCTTAAGCATTTGAAGCCCCCCAAATCCTTCCCCAAGTGATATACTTCCTCCAACAAATCCACACCTACTCCAGCAAGGCCACACCTCCTAATCTCTATCAAGTGTGCCACTCCCTAATGACCAAGCATTCAAATACTTGAGCTTATGGGGCCATTCCTATTCAAACTACCACAGAAACCAGCAATTTGATTCGGTTACAGAGAGTAGAGGAGGGGTTACTGACAAAAGCCTGGAACCCCATCACAGCAGCACTCAGGGTGGATACCCAGCATGGATGACAGCTTCCTACAGCTACACAGATGGAGCCCTTTAGTTAATCTTTCCAGTCTATAGACTCTAGCGCCTTCTTAGACATGTGTGGCCATGAGTAATTAGAGCATAACTACATACAAACTGCTTGGAGGAGTGGCTGGATTCTGAGGTTAGGAGACAATGGCCCTGGTACCAACCACTTTTATGAAGGCATGTCAGTCAACTAACCCAGTCTTAAGGGGTGAGATCTCAACAAGCAAGTGCAACTGACCCCCAGGAGCAGATGACTGTTGTGCTCAGAGGACCTTGCTCTGCATCAAATATGCCTGGTAATTTTCCCCGTCAGCATTCAATATGGCAATAATTTCAATAATTTACATGATATTTGCATTGTGTACAGAATCTACAAAGTGATGTAAAAATTTTTTGGAAAGTTTTCTATAATTCACCTGTGAGCAAATGCAGTATTTTATGTAAGGAGATTGGCCATGAAGAGACTTTCACATGGGGTTGGAACTGACCCCCCTGTGGACACCGTGGGATGATTTTAAGATTACATATGCAGCTTTTATATTTGTATCAAGTTAAATATTCACTTAGCTGAACGGCCCCGTCAGCATGAGCAATAACGGAGAGTGTACGCTAGAGAAAACGCTCCTTGGGAAAGCTAACAAGAGAAAGATCCAGAGAGGGCGTGGCATGGTTGAAGCAGAGAAGCCCACCTAGCTCTGGGCATCCTCCATAAATGACAAGAATGTTCTAGAGGATGAAGAGGCAAAGGCCAGTGGTCAGCCTGAGAATATGAAACAGCCAATTCTGGGCAAGTGAGACCAGCCTACTGCTCACAGCTATATAGTTGGGAGGCCAGTCTGTGTAGCTTCTTCTGAGTCCCTCCTCATGGATATGATGGATGCTGGTAAAGGGTAGAGGAAGGTTGCTGTGAAAGTGGTGATGAAGGGGGCTTTGCCCTGAGGGTCCTTTCTAGATCCTGTTGTAAAGGTCTCATCATTCAGTGGGGTAGCTGTAATTATGGATCCTAGGTACTCCTGTGCGAGAGTGGATGCCAAAAGTCACAGAGCAGCATAGAGGTTGGGAGGTCACCCTCTCCCTGGGCCCTTCATCGAAGAGGAAACAGACAGCAAAAATAACCATAAATACCTCAGCGACAGATGCTGATCCAAAAATTGAAGTTCCAGATAAAGTGACTCCGTGTAACAAAAGCAAACTCCCAGAAGGAGCAACTGCTGAGTGGGTTCATTTTGTGAGCAAGTTGCCCTTTTTATGACGAGCCGGCTTCAATGAATTGCAGAGACGATGACAGAAATATTTTCACCAAAAGGCCCCAGTCCTGGGAAGGGGAGGGCAAAAGAGGCTTCTCAGCTCTGTGCACCATTGCTACTCCTAGCATATTTTCTGGGGCAGGTATGCCCTCTCTGTGTAGCAGAGTTCTGGGATGGCGATCATGTCAGCAGGTTTGCCCTCTAAGTGTCAGGAAAGAGGGGGCTTAAAGGTTGGAAGCCCAGGGATGCTGAAGTTGGTTTAAACGATCCAAGTTGTCTTTTATTGGGTCCCTGGTCCTTATTCCAATCCCAGAAAAGGATCCCCCACACCTACTGTTCCCAACCCTTCCTTCCTGTTACCGATTTGGTCCCAAGGATCCTGGATCAGCTCCTCTCCCCTGTGCCACCGCTGTTTCCTGTCTGTCAAAAGAAACAACATTGGATTCACAGGAAACAGCAATGCTCTTCTTCTCATAGGTTTAGGGTCAGACCATTGTCACCACCAATGCCAAGAGCTTCAATCAGATCAGACAGGAGTGACGGAGGTGTTCCTGAGGATGATTGACAGCCTAAGAGTGGTGGGCACAGACCCACCTGTATTTGGAGCCTCCAAACCAGTGTGGAAGGCTGGGCATTAACAACAAATGCTTACATTTATCAGAGGGTAGCACTGCCCTCTGACCAGCTTTAGACCTCTCTAATTATTATCCTGAAAGGAAGTGACGTCATTGACGTGGCAGACTCTATCTAGTTTGTAGAGCTAGAACAGAAAGTGGAAACTCCCCACCCCACCCCTTTCCAATGGCTCACCACTGCTTAGTGGGCTCAGACGCTGAGAATAAAAGACTGAAGAGTGTGTCCCATAAAGATTCTCCCCTGCCTAGAATCTAGTTCTCCTCCTTTTACATTGAGTTTCATTGTTAAACTCTGTAGAAGTTAGATAGTTCTACCTTCCACCCCCCATGCTCCCCCAAGTAAGACTCAGACTCAAAATATATTTACAATTGCCTGGGCTGTATAGCTAGGCTCTTCTCTAACTAGCTCATAATTTAAAATAACCCATTTATTCTAGTATGCATTCTACCTGTGCTCAGGTAACATGAGTCTGACTTGTCACATCTACCCAGGTGAATCTCCTGCCTGACACTCTCCCAGAATCCTTTCTGCCTCCTGGATGTTCCACTTCCTATTTCCTGCCTAAACTGTAAGCCATCAAATGTATTACTGACAGGTGCCACATCCATACAGACATAGATATTTTCTTTACAAAACTCTGTTTTTTATTGCATGAGGTACTAACATTACATAAGGTACCCCCAATAACTAACTATATAATATACTTTTAGTATTTGTGTCCCAAATCTACACACTGCCATCATTTCCTCCTTCTATGTTCTCATCTGTCCTCTTGGTCACCCTAGATTGTTTTATATCTACTTTCATGTCACATGTATGCATATAATTTTATGTCTGTCTATATATTCTAACCATAAGTAATCAAACCAAGCATACTTGTATTTTTTTGATTTTTTTATTGGATATATTCTATATTTACAATTCATTTCCCTTTTTCTGGTTCCCCACCCCCAAAGGTCCCACATGCCCTTTTCCCTCCCCCTGCTCCCTCATCCACCCCCTCCCACCTCCCTGTTCTTATACTCCCCACAATGATGCTTTGGTCCATTCTAGCACCAGTGTCCACTCCTTTCTTCTTGTCAGACATCACTTGGTATGTGATTTATGTCTTTGGTGTTCCAAGATTCTAGGCTAATATCCACTTATCAGTGACTGCATACCATGGGTATTCTTTTGAGACTGGGTCACTTCACTTAGTATGATGTTCTCCAGCTCCATCCATTTCTCTAATAATTTCATGAATTCATTGTTTCTAATCGCTGAATAGTACTCCATTGTATATATATACCACATTTTTTTTATCCATTCCTCCGTTGAGGGACATCTGGGTTCTTTCCAGCTTCTGGTTATTATATATAAGGCTGCTATGAACATAGTGGAGCATTTATCCTTATTGCATGCTGGGGAATCTTCTGGGTATATTCCCAGGAGTGGTATGGCTGTGTCCTCTGGAAGTATAATGTCCAGTTTTCTGAGGAACCGCCATACTGATTTCCAGAGTGGTTGTACCAGCTTGCATTCCCACCAGCAGTGGAGGAGTGTACCTTTCTCCACATCCTCGCCAACACCTGATGTCTTCTGAGTTTTTAATCTTAGCCATTCTGACTGGTGTGAGGTGAAATCTCAGGGTTGTTTTGATTTGCATTTCCCTAATGACTAATGATGTTGAACATTTTTAAGGTGTTTCTCAGCCATCCAAATTTCTTCAGGTGAAAAGTCTCTGTTTAGCTCTGTACCCCATTTTTGGATAGGGTTATTTGGTTTTCTGGGGTCTAACCTCTTGAGTTCTTTGTATACATTGGATATTAGCCTTCTGTCGGATGTGGGGTTGGTGAAGATCTTTTCCCAATTTGTTGGTTGCCGTTTTATCCTTTTGACAGTGTCTTTTGCCTTACAGAAACATTGTAATTTTATGAGGTCCCATTTGTCTATTCTTGCTCTTAGAGCATAAGCAATTGGTGTTCTGTTCAGGAATTTTCCCCCTGAGCCAATGTCCTCAAGGGTCTTCCCCAGTTTCTTTTCTATTAGTTTTAGTGTGTCTGGTTTTATGTGGAGGTCCTTGATCCACTTGGAGTTGAGCTTAGCATACCTGTATTTTTGAAAAAAGACTCAATTCATTTAACATAATTATCTCCAGCTACATCCATCTCCCTGGGAATGGTGGCCAGTCTCCTTTAGATCTGGACAATTCTGAGGGCTTACCCCTGATCATTGCTTGCAGGATTGATCCAACTAGGAGAGTTGGAAGGAAAACTGTATGGATGGAGCAAGTGAGATGTGTATATAGTGTCAGGCATTTGTCAACTTGTAGGTCTGTCTGTTCCTCTTGTTCAGTGAAGATACCTAAGGGCTTGGGTAACCGCACCCCTTTCTTCTTGACACCATCATAACTAGACTTCCCCTCCCAGACCCTCCCCATATATCAACTCTTTGGGGTAATATTTTCCTTCTAATTCCCATTGCACCACGCTGGTCCCCAGCAAAGGTGCCTTCCCAACTAGGTAGAGCACGCTCCTGTTAAAACAAAAACAAAAGCAAGAGAAAGCGAAGAGTTATGGATGACTATGTTGCAGAGGTTAAATGTAGTTAAGTCGTCTGATTAAGTCACACACACTAACACCGAGGAACTATACCTTGTTTCCTCTCTTTACTCTCAGAACCATGTCCCGAAAGTTCCCCAGTCTGCTTCCAACGCATATTCCTACCATCTCTGTGGCTCCCACCTAAGCAACATGGTATGCACTCTCTCAGCCATGGTAGGCCAACCACTGTCCTTCCTGGGGCTTCATCCCTTCAGATGTCATCCAAGCAGGGGGAATAAAAGGGATCCCACATTTCTTGTCTTGAATTTTCTATATAATATTTGGACTTATTAAGACAAACATAGAGAAAGGTCTGCTCTTACCAAGAGCTTCTTGCTCGATGGGAAACTCCTACGACTTCATTCATATATCTCTGCCTTTAATGTCATTTTCAAGAGGGAGTTTTAATGAGTTAGTGAATTACATCCCTTTAAATATTTCAAAATATGTTCATAAATTCCACATATCTGGCTCCTTTTAAAGCAATGGATAGACCTCATTAACATGGGAAGCGCTCTCAAACACTTAAGGGGTCCTAATAAATCTCACAAGAGAAACTTCCGAGAGCCCTTGACTTCTGCTGAGCTCCCCACTCTTTTTGGTACTTACATGAACTCTCTTAAACTCCTCGACTTAAAATTACAAGTCCAAAATTAATTTCTCTCCACAGGAACCTCGAGGCAGTTCACTTGCCTGAGAGAATAAGCCATCATAAATATACATAGAAAATATAGTTTGATAATTATGCTGCTTACCATAAATAATACTAAGGAACAGACCTGGTTTTATTTGGCAATAACTCTTTGACATTGTCAAACTTTCTGGGTTCTAGATTCAATAAGAAAGCTATTCTAGCATCTCCAGAAAGTGAGGATTATACTCAAGCCATGTGGGATTTACCATTCTTTAATCATTATAATTTCCTTTTCAGTGAGTCAAGACAGCCAACTGACCAACATTTAGGGTCAGTACTATGACCTGCCATTCCCACACACTCTGTTATTGTCCTCACCGCCATGACTAAGAGCATCACAGCCACTCTTCTAGTGTCTCCTAGACAGGCTCCAGGGCCAGCACTCCAAGGGAACTTCTCCAATAACCAAGCTAGTCTGGCTGCTTCCAACCTGGGTCTCTCCTCACCTTCTCATTCTTAGAACTGGATTAACTCAATCAGCTGACTATTCCAGCCCCCCTTCTTTTTTTAAAAAAAAATAGTATAAAATAAACAACTTTATTAGATGCACTGATAAATTTGACATTTCTTTAGTTAAGTTACTCAAAGAAAACTACCATGCTACTTGCATACAAAGAACCACATCCTCATATCTCTAAATGCATCAGTGGTTTTAAAAAATGAGAACGGGCTCGAGAATGTACCATGAGGAACACTCTGTAAAACAGGGGAGGACCGGAGAGATGCCTCAGTGGTTAGAGCACCGGGTGCTATTGCAGAAGTGCCAGGTTCCATTCCCAGCATACTCTTGGTGGTTCACAGCTGTCTGTAACTCCAGCTCCAGGAGATCTGCTGCCTGCATAAGTAAGATTAAAACAATTGTTCAAAAACTGAATTAAATGAGATCAGTGGGAGAACGCAGATGAATCCTAGAGGAAAAAAAAATGAATAATAACAAGGGCAATCTCTTGGTTAAGATGAAGGATTATGTATAAAGCCCTTTATAGATTCATTATAGACTTGCCTGATAGTATGGTCTTCTGTAACCTATACAATAAAAATTTTTAATTAAAAAAAAAAACTATGGTACATCCTTAGAGGAAGATCATAATCCTCTAAGTGGGACAAAAACTTTCTTCGGTCATGGCTGCATGCCATGCTGTGGTGGGCATGCATGTCCAGTTGGGGAATGATGACAGATTTACCGGAAGACTAGAAGCAATTACAGAGAAATCACTTGTTGGCCACTGCTCAGTCCCTCCCAAAGGTCATTTCTGAACACACCTTCGGCTCAAGAAGCTGAGATGGGTGCCAGACACAGAGCTAACCGTGACCAGAATCTGTTAAACTCTTAACTGAGTGTTGGCAGTGGCTCCTCCTGTCCCCTCCCTGGCCCCCCCCCCAGGCCATGTCCAGCCCCAGATGGCCTCTTTTCCCAAAGTTTGTCTCTGTGAATTAAGCTTGCTCTCCAGAGTCCTTGACGGATCCCTAGTGAGGACAGCCTCCCCTCGGGTTTCCATGACTCCCCAACCACAAGGAATCCACTCCTCACCTCCTTGTTTGATCTGCATGTCTCCCTGCCTCTATTTCTCCAACACAAGTAAAGCTGAGCTTCACATCTGTATAGGCATTCACCTCCTTCGTCTAACCCCTGGCAGAGAGCAGGCACCCAGTGTTTTAATCTGTTCTGGAGGGAAAACAGCTGGGGTCCTCCAGGAAGCCCTGCAAAGCAAAAGATCCTTACGGGGAAAACAAAGAATGGTCTCATTAGCTGAGTATAGGTCCTGACACAGGGGAAGGGGAAAAAAAATCTTGTGTTCTTGAATAAAAATTTCCATCAGCAGCTAATGTTAAAGTAACTAGGTTGATGAGGGCAAGAGAGATGTCAGGAAGAAAAAAAAACTCATGACAATTTTACATTTTAAAAAAACATATGGAGGAAAATGGAGAAAGGATTTAAGGATTTTACACATCAAGGCTCCCTGATTGAACAAATTCCAAAGGCTCTTACTTATGGTCTGATTGGTTATTCATACAAGAGGCATTTGTTTCCTACCTCCATGAGCATTTTAAATATGATTTTGACAAGCAGGAAAAAGAACTTCCATGTGTGGCTTCCAAGTGGACAAAACTTGGAACTTGAAGGGAGTTGTTTACAGGACTCTAAAGGGAGCAGGAGCTGTCCAGGGTGGGGCCACTCAAACAAAGGAAAGAAGAAATCGAGGCTTTGAAGTGAAGAGGGAAGAGGAAGGGAGGAGGGAAGAAGGGGGGATCGTTGATGTGTCAACGAAATTGATAAGAAGCAAATAAAAAAAAAGAGAGATAATCTTTCCATGGGAATGGCATTAATTGGAAAGTCGTTGTCTTTAAAGCCCTATGCCACTAAAACTAGAAATAGACTCAGGAGGGGTCTAGAGAAATGGATGGATAATTGCCAGGAAATTTAAATTACTTTAAATTAAATTACTTTAAGGGTATTTCATAAATGCTTCTTTGGTCTCTTTTGTTTCGAGGCTGCCAAGCTGGAAACCCACGGTCCTACTTTCTTGTGGACACCTGTGCAGCCTCTGCCCTAGGTGATCAGCCGGTGGGGCTGCAGACAAATTAACCCACAGTCACCAGGAACCTTAGATGAGATAATGAGTTATTAGCAACAGGAGCTCACACTGGATTGAAGTAAGGATGAGAGCTGCCCCTCTGACAAAGGGAAAGGGACGAGACACAGGCACAAGGGAGAGAACTGAATGATGATTGAGGCGGGGAAGGATGTTGCCACATGCCATGGAAATCAGAGAAAGCAGAAAGAGTAGGAGGCGGGGATGGGGGCTCGCTCCTGAAGTCCCCACAACAGCATGGCCCTGATGGTGCCTTGACTTTACATTTTCAGTTCCAAGAACTAAGAACAAATAAACCAGATTAGAATGTACTATGTACTATGCTCTTCTTAGAGGGACATGTGAAGCTATGTGTAGAGACGGTGTCTTGAGGTAACTGGTTAAGATAAAGGAGGTCTTCACAGTGGGGCCATCATGCAACAGGGCTTAGAAGAAGAGAGCCTCCTCTTCCTCTCCCCCTTCCTCTTCTTCCCCTCTTTCCGTCCCTCTCCGTGCAGCCCACTACCCTCTTGTGAAGACAGTACATCAGGAAGAGCCTTCACATGAACTGAAAGACTCTGGTACTCTAACATTAACTTCCCAGGGTCCAGAATTCCAACAAAAGCTGCACCTCACTCGTTCAATAGACTCAGCCTATGATGTTCCATGTTGACAACCAGTCACAGTTGACTAGGACAGCCATCGAGTGTGGGGTGACCTGCCACAGCAGCCACTGAGCCCCAGATTGTAGAAGATTCTGGAGAAAAAAAAGGCATCATAAGGATGTCAAAGTTTACCTTTTCATGTTTAAAGGGAGATCATTCTAGTATTATTCCTCCTGAACACAGACTGGGAGGAGACAGGATCTCCATCCTGTAAGAGGGGTTCAGAAAAATCTCACTCCTGGACTGAGATCCACACTTTCTGCACAGATGTATCCCAGGCTCTCTTGGATCTGGTTTAGAACCCATCAGTGGAAAAGAAGGATTGGAAGAGGAGGATGGGAGATGGAGGAGGATGGGAGATGGAGAAGGATGAGAAGAGGGGGATGATTGGAGGAGGGTGATAGGAAGATGAGAAGGATGGTAAGAAGAGGATGGGAGATGGAATGGGAGGATGAGAGTGGAGCTTGTTCTTAAGAGAAGTAGGTCCTTGAATAGATTTTTCCCTGAATGTTAAAACTTTCTGATTGGGAGACTTCTTTTTTTTTCCTGGTAGGTGGGAGATTCCAGCATTTGTCAGGCCACATCTGAATGATGACTCAAATGTGGAAGGACCATATGTACATGCGCAGAAGGAGACGGTCAGGGTAAGAAGGAGGAAGAGAGTGGACAAGGAGACTAGATGGGGAAAGGAAAGACAACAGAATGGTGTTCCTTAGAATGTTTGAAGGTGGGGTCACCGCAGACTGTAGCTGGAACTGGAGGGACAAGATGAAGACCTGGTGGTTTCAGGACTCACTCCAGGAGTGGAGATGTCTGCATCTCAGGTAACAGTGTGAATCTCCTCTTCCTTGCTTTGTAAGTGGAGCCTGGGTCACTGTTAGACAAAGTTATTGTACACGGAGGTAATGTGCCTGACATGTGGCGTGGAGAACCTTTGTCAACGGTCCTACCACTTCTGATGTTTATACCGTTAAATATTCATACTGTTGGGAATCCTGACATTCCCAATAATGGAATCCACAACACTGAGGGCTCGCAGGCCCAGCTCATACATGAAGGCATTGACCAGCAGACAGTAGCGTACTGTGGTAATCACCCACCTTTTGGGTGAATTAGCTTTGTGGCTGACTGCCTCATCACCAACCAGAGACAAAAAAAAAAAAAAATGATGAGACTGAATGAACTGTCATGTGACTCTCGACAATTAAAATCACTAAATGGGTCTGGAGAATGTCTCAGAAGTTAAGCACGCCTTGGGTGATCTTCCAGAGGACCTGGGTTCAGTTCCCGGTACCCACATGGTGACTCCCACATGGGGACAACCATCTCTAATTCTTGTTCCAGGGAATCCAACACTCTCTTCTGACCCCTCCTGGCACTGGAAAGATATGGTACATATAGTCACACATGCAGGCAAAATATCCATACATGTAGAAAGATTTTAAAAGCTTAAAAATTTAATAAGTAGATATCCTTAATATTCAGGCTATGCATGAGTGCCAAGAAGAAAAGATTGGAAGAAGGCGCCTGGCTAAGCCATCACCTCTCATGCCACTGTGGGATGAAAAGGGCTGAACAGGAACAAATTGTTCTCTACCTACTTTGCTTATAGAGCTTGACTACAGAGTAGGCAAATGTGTAAGACGTAATTGCCGATTGAAATAATGAAAGATTGGCCGTTAACAGTAACAACCACATATTTTTATTGGACACTTAGCTACATGCCAGAGCAGTTCTAGGTAGATTTTAAGCTACCTGGATCATGCCATTGCCTGCAGGGACTGTGGTACGTAACAAAGAAGGGTTCCATGTGGGTGGTAGCTCTCACCTGTAATCTCAATTCACGAGGATTGTCTGGAATTCAAGGTTGTTCTGGCTACATGACTAAAAAGGGAGACCCTGTCCCAAAGATGGAAGGTGAGAGGGAAGAAGGGGATGAAAAGAAAGGGGAGGGAAAGAAAGAGGAAAAGGGCCCTGCTCAGAATGTTCGTGGGGATTGGCAAGGCTGAAGGATCGGGACTAAATTAACTACTTGGAAATTAATTTAGCAGCAAGCTCACTGTATACACATTGGCTTTTGGCTCTGAAAGCACTTAGCTATTGAATTAAGCAGGAGTCTCCATTAAAAAGACATAGCTCGCAAGAAAGAAAAGCAATTTAATACAACTGTTTGAAGACCAAACCCATAGTTCATGCAGGTAAATTCAAAGCTCAAGGGCAAACATCACACACACACACACACACACACACACACACACACACACACGGTTGGGAACAGGCCAATGAGATGCAGAGTAGATGCTGGTGGAAGCTTTGGGCTGAAATCACTTCTGTTTTGCTTTTGAGTGTCTTGTGCCTGCTTCACACTGACTGGAGGAGTCGGGTTCTCTAGAGGAGAAGTGATAAAAGGCATATATATTACAAAGGGGATTTGTTAGATTGGCTACATGGCATGGGCTATGCAGTCCAACAACAGCTGTCTGCACACTAGAAAGGCTGAGAACACAGTGGCTGCTCCATCCACGAGACTGGATGCCTTGGAAGTCCCAACCTTATGCTGAGGAGCTAGAGGATTTCTGGAGAGATGCTGATCCTTGGTGTATACTGAAAGGCCAGGAAGCTGTGTTCTGATGTCAGTGAAGGGTAGCAGCTAAGATAACAAGTAGATGCACTCACCAGTGTGGAACGAAGAATATCAGTATGAGTTCCGCTTTTCCTCAGATTTCATTGTAGCTAGGTTATAACTCTGGGGAAGGGTCTCACAGATCTTCCCAGATGGGCATGTTCTAACTGATCCCACATCAAACCAAGTCATCGATCAACAGGCATGTAGCGACTTCATTCCTGCAGCCTTGGGTTGACCTCCACAGGTGAGACCCACAAGCTATCCAGAGACAGGTTAACACCTGAGTCACCACTATTACCTAGTCACTAGATCCTCTGCCTCATCTGGGACCACACTTGTGTTCTGAATGTCAAATGTTCCCCAAAGGCTTGTGGGTTTGAACCTTTGGTCCTCAGCTGATGGTTCTGTTTGGGGGAAGTTGTGAGCCCTTAAGGAATTGGAGCCTTGCTGGAGGAAGTGGGGTCATGGGAGCAGATTCTGTGGTTTTATAGCTCAGTCCCACTTCCTGTTCTCTCTGCTTCCCCTGTGTGGTCACAATGTGACTAACCAGTCTCCCAGCTCCTACCACCATGCCTTAGTAACCATGATGGACTCTGGCCCTCTGAAAGTGTGAGCCAAAATGAACATCTTCTCCCTTAAGTAGCTCTTGTCTTGTAATTTTATCCCAACAGAAAAGTAGATGGGAAGATGACTCAGTGATTCAGAGCATTTGATGCTTTTCCAGAAGACTAGAATTAAATTCTGGAATCCAACTGGCAGCACGCAACCATGTGTAACTTCAGCTTCGGAGGAATCTGATGTCTTCTTCTGGCATCTATGGGCACTGCACTCAGGTGCCCAGAGGTTTCTGCCTCTCCATATTAAATACTGTAAATAATATGTGCCCTCTGACCCTCTGGTATCAGAAAATAAGACCAAAAAGAACCCACAGACCACATAGAAACAGCTTTCAACAGACCTAGGAATCTATAGTTTCATTTAAATATTTATTAAGTACACTGTAGCTGTCTTCAGATGCACCAGAAGAGGATGTCAGATCCCTTTACAGATGGTTGTAAGCCACTATGTGGTTGCTGGGATTTGAACTCAAGACCTTCAGAAGAGCAGTCAGCGCTCTGAACTGCTGAGCCATCTCTTCAACTCAGGAATTTTGACCTAGGAATCTATGAAGTTTTTAAAACGTTGTCTTACTTGGCCTTTTGAAGATGGATGGTGTGTGTCCCCCTTGGAGTCACATCTCACCTTTGCTTGTGTCTGCCCTTGGTATTTCTCCTGGGTTTGCCCTGCTTGGAGACCTGACAAGATCTACAAGTCACTGCCTCGCCTGCTAGACTGTGTTGCTATTTAGCAGGGTCACCTGCAAGCTAACCAACTGCCTAACTTCCCATCCCTCATCCATTTCCCTTTTTTCCTCCTTCCTTCCTCCTCCCTCTCTCCATCCTCCCTCTTACTTCCAGCTCCTACCGTGGATTCCCGCTGCCTCAGAATCCAGTCCTAAGAAAGCTATCCGCTTCCCACTTGAGAACCGTAGACTTGTTCCCAGCAAAATCACAGGGAGAGAGTGTGCCTGGGAACACAAATGATGCAGGGCAGAAATAAGACAAGGGAAAAATAGAGGAAGAGACTGCTATTTTTAAGTAGAACATTCTTTTCTCTTCGGTGACTGGGGAGAGAGGCAGACTCTGCTGAAAACGGGTTCCTTACTTAACGGCGAACTGCTGGCAAGTGGGAATCTATTTTGGACTAGAGCTGAAAACAAAGTCTATTTTGAGAAACAAGCTGTGATTGGCAGCCTGCTTTGTTTGACTTCTGCAGGCCATTGTCCCCAGCAGAAAGAGAAGCGTGCCTGTGTTTGCTCGTTATTTAAACAGCAATACCGTCTCCGCTTTGCAAGATTCAAGATTTACACTTTTGTCAGAACTCTCTCAGCAATGAGAGAAACAAGGCAAATTTCCAAACTCCCACCGTCCTGCCCTCTTCCCACTGCTGCTGTCCTTAAGATACTTGCCTGTGTCACTTATCATCACTATAACCATCACCAAGCAACCTCTTGTCCTGAGAAAGGCATTGTGGGAGAATCCAGAGAGCACTGAAACATGAATTCTGTAGTCTGAAATTCGGGGATCTGTCTGGGTCAGCTTTGGGCTGAGACCCACAGGGTAACACTTCATCTGAACAAGCTTAGACAGAAAGGGCTCAAGATGAGAGAAAAGATACTGTGTCGGTTAGCATTCGAACCTCAGGTTGGAAATTTCAAGATTTGTTTCTCTTAGAGGGAGGTGTCTCATAGCCCAGGTTGGACCACCTATCACATTCTCACACTCTTCATTCTTTAAGTAAAGAGTAGATAAGGTCATTCCATTCCATCTTTGTGACATCCTATGAACCTATAGTCATTTAAAAGGAAATCGTCCTTTATAGTAATAATAATAATAATAATAATAATAATAATAATAATGCCCCAGCTACATTGACTAGCTTCTGTCTTATTTCTTTAAGAGGCCAAAAGACCACAGACTTTCTAGGGTGTGACACTTGGTGCTAACTGCAGATACATGTATACTGAGCAGCATCCAATGATCACTCTTGTGGCATGAATAAGTGATGTGTTTACCTTTATCCCATCTTGTTGCCAGTCTGTGATACTGCTCTGAATAGTAAAGTTAGCATGTAAAACTCATACTTAATGTTTAATTCCCCCCATTAAGGGCAATTACCAAGGGCTGGAGAGATGGTTCAGTCAATAAGTGCTGCTGCCTGGGTTGAGATTCTCAACACACATACAAAAGCCAACCGTGGAGTTACGCATCAATAATAGAGATACTGAGGAGGCAGAGACATTAGAGTCCTGGGGGCTCGCTACCCAGCCAGTCTAGATGAATTGATGATCTCCAAGTTCTGGGAGATAAGGTGGAGCGTGATAAAGGAAGATGATGCCGCTGACTTCTGACATGCATCCTCACAAACACACGCAGAGCATGCACTGTGGGAAAGTGAAATACCTATTGGTATTGACTGTATTCTATCAACAGATGGCCCCAGTGGCCCAGCTTGACCACAAGCATTTTCAAGAAGTAAATGCCAGGCGATAGGATCATAGATAAGATGTGGCTTCCTATCTGTGAGATGTTGGAAACATCAGGGAAATATAATCACGATGGTGGAGTGGATGGATTGTGTCATATATAAAACACAGCAAGCTCTGAAAAGTATAGGAGAACAAGTTTAGATAAGGAACCAAGTTAGAGAACTAGCCAATCCTCCTGAGACAAGCAGGGGTAGATTAGGAGACAGGCTTGATGCTGGCCACAAGGTTTGCTGGGTAAAGGCTGTTGATTCATTTAGTGTCTATTTAAATTTTCTAAACTTTCTAGTGTCCATGGCAACTGGATTTGATGATACGATCAACTATATTTCTCAACACCCATATGCACAATATAATGTAACACAGTTGTGCATGTTTTTAGACCTCTCTTAGATATTAACTTGTGTAAGATGCGGGTGTATAATGGAGACCTTTGATTCTCTGAGTGTCTCGGTGACAGATGAATGGGGTCCCTAGGAGACAGCATCAGGAGTGCCTTTGACACCCTTTATAAAGGTTCACCCAAACTCCGAAATGAATCAAACTCAGGAGAGAATATAAAGGGACCCTGAGTCTCCAGGATTGTAGTAGGAAAGTTCTATCCTGTATGCTTATATTTCCTTTGCAAACTTTCAAGGATCTGGAAAGAAAAAAAAACCACAACTACAAAAAAAAATCAACAAAAACCAAAACAACAACAACAAGAACAAAACCAGGGAATCCTGTTCCAATGCATCCATATCTCACTTAACTGAGTTTCTTAATGCCGGTTTTTCAAATGAGTCGATCCTTTTCTTCATTGGCAGACACCAAACAAACAACAAATCCTAATACAGCATTTTTTTTTCAGTAGAATCTTTCCTAACTGGTGAGGGAGTCAAGCTTTCCTCAGAAGCCACTGCCTCTGTTGCACAGTCAAACCCTACACCCCGAGGCCCATGTTAGCTGTTTGCAATACTAAGCTACTTAAAGGCCGTAGGCTCATTTTCTATGAGAGTACCCAAAATATAAGGTGTTGATGAAATTCTGCATTTAATATTCTATATCAATACAAAGCAACTTCATTTACAAAATCACAACAAAACAATTGGTAACTGATGTGCAGTTTACTCTAGGTGTGCACACGGACCAGAGGTTTGTTTTGTTTTGTTTTGTTTTGTTTTGTTTTGAGGGAAGTTGTTTTTGTTTTTGTATTTTAAGAATGGAAAGGGTCCCATGATCCTGGGATCATCTGCATTTGTGAATCCGTATCTTGATTGGAATAAAGGTGAACCAGAGGCCTCATGCAGCATAAAACTCAAGACTCAAATAAATTCCAGTGGCATGTGGCTTATTTTTATACCTTTTTCCCCCATAATAAAAGGGTAGGGGATGGAGAGATGGCTCAGTGGTTAAGGGCACTGACTGCTTTTTCAGAAAACCCAGGTTTGGTTTCCAGCATTCACATGATGGCTCACAACCATCTGTAAGTCCAATTCCAGAGGACCCAACACCCTCCTCTGGCCCCTGTAGGCACTGTATGCATGTGGTGCACAAATATACATGTGTGTCAACATAGGCATATATACATAAAATAAACAAATAAGTCTTTAAAAAACAAAACAAAATGGCGATTTGCACACAAGATGGTAAGAACCTGTGGTAATTCATTCTGGTCTTATTTAAAGTTATTCATTGCCCTAATTTGGTTCAATAATACTTTGCAAATTAATTTTTGACTGAATCAATACATATTAGCAGAAAAGAATTCTACAAGCTGTTTCTCGAGAAAGCAAAGCTGTTCAAAATGGTTGAGTATCTTTGACTCGGGCTTTTATTAGAATCTGCATACTCAACTACATCAAATATTCAGGAAGCACTGAGGTTTGCTGCAAGAACAACATCAACATACACTACCTGTAAATGGAAGTGGTATTTTTAATGTTTTATGTTGACTGGATATGTATGAAGATTTTTGCCTGCATACATATATATGTACCCACTATGTGAGTGCTGTGCCCAAAGAGATCAGAAAGCAGCATCAGCTCTCCTGGGAACTGGATTAACAAATGGTTGTAAGCATAAAGGTCCTAGGAACTAAATGCAGGACCTCTGGAAGGACAGTCAGTGCTCTTAACCACTGAGCCATCTCTCCAGCCCCTAAGAGGTATATTTTTGCATATCTAATGTTCCTGTCATGAAAAAGATGGGGATCTGAGCTTGGTCCAGTATGGAGGCCAGCACTGCTCCTTCTCGATGTATCAGAAATAAATGCCATTGTGGGGGATGAGAATAGACCCAGATACTGATATATAATGGTCAGAATTTAGTCTTCAATGTGAGATTCGGAGTTTTGTGTTTTAATTAATTTAATGCTTGGTGTTTTTAATTTTGTCAACTTCATTTTAAAAGATTTAGATTTAGCAGCCATAAAATTTCCATCAACTGTTGCCCAAGCCCTTTATCACATAGCTGAAAAGGAAAAAAAAGTCAAATTACAAAAATAACGTATTTGTAACAAAACAGCGCATCCACACCGAGGTGTGTGTTTGTACCTGGGCCTCCATCTGGAATAACAGGATGATGACTGAGCCAAACCAACCCGCACAGCTGTTAAAGTGTCATCATGAATTTATGACACAGGCACAATCAGCCAGTGAGTCATTTGAAAGATAGACCAGCATCCTTAGAGTATCCGAGGATGGGGAAATCCTAACAGTGCTATATAGATCATTATGCTGCCAGATTCCACAGGCTGAGATGGGTGAAACTGAGAGACTGGGGAATTTCACCTCTATTCAGCCACTATGGACTGACTTTGATGAAAAGAAACTTAATCATAATGTTGGCCTACTTGGAAGAAGGAGGAGGAGACCGGTTTACTACTAGCTTAACCTTTAGAAAGGCCTAGGTGGTGCCATGAGTCTGTTGCTATGCATTCTAAGGCTAAGTGCAGACCCCCAAGACCTGATTGCCCCAGAGGTGAGAGAGTCAACATGCAGATCCAAGTGATCATATGTGACTTTACCCCCCCCCAAGTTATTTCTGATTAGTGAATAAAGATGCCAACAGTTAATAGCTGGGTAGTCGAGACATAGGTGGAGTTTAGGGCTCCTAGGATTGGGGTCACAGGAGAACCATGAGGGGGAGAAAAAGGTAAGGAGAGGAGGAAGGAGGAGGCAGACATGAGTTAGGTGTATCATGAAAGCATGCAGATGAGAGTTGGCTCATTGGAGTTAAGAGCAGCCCAAAGGAAACATGGCCAATTAGATAATGGGATTATGGGCTGGGAAATAGATATAGAGGATAGATATCTGCCCGGGTCTTGTGCTGATTAAGGCTTATCATAAATACAAAGTTTGTGTGTGTGTTTTATTCACCAAATAAATGGTTAAAGATGAGGTATAAACCCCAGATTGGGATTAAAATTTTCTATAGAGGCAATAAGTAGAAAGTTACTCTGTTGGCTAGACACACTCAGACAAGAGATACAGATGCCATTTGCAAATGGGTGGTCACTGCTCAGAGCGGGCCTCTAAGGAGACATTTCTAGAGGGTTTGTGTCTCCAACACATGGAGGAAAGATTTATAAACATTCCTTTTCTGAAAGCAACACTGTTTGGATGGCAATCCTGGCTCTCAACTTGATATACCTGGGAAGAGGAAACCTTGGTTAAGATATTAGCCTCATTCAGATTGGCCTATGGCCACATCTGTGGGGCATTTTATTGACTAGTGATTGATGCTGGAGGTCCCAGCTCACCCTGAGCAGTGCCACCCTGGGCAGGTGGTCTTGGGTGATATAGGAAATCAGGCTGAGCAAGCCATGAGGAGGAGTCAGTAAGCATCATACCTTCACAATCTCTGTTTCAGCTCCTGACTCCAAGTCCTTGCCTTGAGTTCCTAACCTAACATTCTTCAGTGATGGGCTGTGAGCTGTGAGCTGTAATATGCTAGCATATGTTAAAGGTAGAAGGTTATCTGAAAAGTGTCTGTGAGGCCATCATCCCTGATGATATGGGACTGTTTGGTGACACTGCTGGTGTTGGGTCACCCCTTGCCCTATAAACACATCACCACTTTTCCTATTAGTAAGCCCAATAAATGCATCAATTTGCCAAGTTGGACTTAGGTTGACATTTCTTTGCTCTTTTTTTTCCTTTCTTTTTTTTAATTTATTTTTTATTAGATATTTTCTTTATTTACATTTCAAATGTTATCCCCTTCCTTGGTTTCCCTTCTGAAAATATCCTATCCATTCCCCTCCCCCTGCTCACCAACCCACCCACTCCTGCTTCCCTGTCCTAGCATTCCCATACTGGGGCATCAAGCATTCTCAGGACCAAGGACCTCTCCTCACTTTGATGTCCAACAAGGCCATCCTCTTCTACATATGCAGCTGGAGCCATGGGTCCCTCCATGTGTACTCTTTGGTTGGTGGTTTAGTCCCTGGGAGCTCTGGGGATAATGGTTAGTTCATATGGTTGTTCCTCCTTTGGGGCTGCAAACTCCTTCAGCTCTTTCAGTTCTTTCTCTAGCTCCTCCATTGGGGACCTTGTGCTCAGTCCAATGGTTGGCTGAGAGCATCCACCTCTGTATTTGTCTCTCAGGAGACAGCTATATCAGGTGCCTGTCAGCAAGCTCTAGTTGGTTTCCACAATAGTGTCTGGCTTTGGTGACTATATATGGGATGGATCCCCAGGTGGGATAGTCTCTGGATGGTCTTTCCTTTAGTCTCTACTCCACACTTGGTCTCTGTATCTCCTCCTATGGGTATTTTGTTCCCCCTTCTAAGGACCAAAGTATCCATATTTTGGTCATCTCTCTTCTTGAGTTTCATTTGGTCTGTGAATTGTGTCTCGGGTATTCTGAGCTTCTGGGCTAATATCCACTTATCAGTGAGTACATATCATTTGCCCATCCATTTGCCTAAGAATTTCATGAATTAATTGTTTTAAATATCTGAGTAGTATTCCATTGTGTAAATGTACCACATTTTCTGTATCCATCCCTTGGTTGAGGGACATCTGGGTTCTTTCCAGCTTCTGGCTATTATAAATAAGGCTGCTATGAACATAGTGGAGCATGTGTCCTTATTACATGCTGGAGAATCTTCTGGGTATATGTCCAATAGTAGTATAGCTGTGGAGGAGTGTTCCTCTTTCTCCACATCCTTGCCAGCACCTCTGTCACCTGAGATATTGATCTTACCCATTCTGACTAGTGTGAGATGGAATCTCAGGATTATTTTGCTTTGCAGTTCCCTGATGACTAAGAATGTTGAACATTTCTTTAGGTATTTCTCAGTCATCCAGTATTCCTCGATTGACAATTCTTTGTTTCGCTCTGTACCCCATTTTTTAATATGGTGATTTGGTTCTCTGGAGTCTGACTTCTTGAGTTCTTTCTATATATTAGATATTAGCCCTCTATCTGATGTAGGGTTGGTAAAGACCTTTTTCCAATTTGTTGGTTGCTGTTTTGTCCTATTGACAGTGTCCTTTGCCTTACAGAAGCTTTGTAATTTTATGAGGTCCCTTTTGTCAATTCTTGATCTTAGAGCATAAGCTATTGATGTTCTGCTCAGGAAATTTTCCCGTGCCCATGTGCTTCAGGCTCTTCCCCCTTTCTTTTCCAATAGTTTCAGTATATCTGATTTTTTGTGGATATCCTTGATCCAATTGGACTTGAGCTTTGTACAAGAAGATAAGAATGGATCGATTTGCATTCTTCAGCATGCTAAAAGCCAGTTGAACCAGCAGCATTTGTTGAAAGGCTCCTTTTTTCTACTGGATGGTTTTAACTCCTTTGTCAAAGATCAAGTGACCATAGGTGTGTAGATTCCTTTGTGGGACTTCAATTCTATTCCATTGATCTACCTGCCTGTCACTGTACCAATACCATGCAGTTTTTATCACTATTGCTCTGTAGTACAGCTTGAGGTCTGGGATGCTGATTCCTCCAGAAGTTCTTTTATTGTTGAGAATAGTTTTTGCTCTCCTTGGTTTTTTTTGTTGTTCCAGATGAATTTGAGAATTTCTCTAACTCTATGAAGAATTGAGTTGGAATTTTGATGGGGATTGTATTGAATCTGTAGATTGCTTTTGACAAGATGGCCATTTTTACTATATTAATCCTGCTAATCCACGAGCATGGGATATCTTTCCACCTTCCGAGGTCTTTGATTTCTTTCTTCAGAGACTTGAAGTTCTTGTCATACAGATCTTTCACTTGTTTGGTTAGAGTCATACCAAGATACTTTATATTGTTTGTAACTATTGTGAAGGGTGTCATTTCCTTAATTTCTTTCTGAACCTGTTTATCCTTTCAGTATAGGGAGGCTACTGATTTGTTTGAGTTAATTTTACATCCCACCACTTTACTGAAGTTGTTTATCAGCTGTAGGAATTCTCTGGTGGAGTTTTTGGGGTCACTTAAGTATACTATCATATCATCTGCAAATAGTGATAGTTTGACTTCTTCCTTTACAATTTGTATCCTTTTGACCTCCTTTTGTTGTCTAATTGCTCTAGCTAGAACTTCAAGTACTATATTGAATAAATAGGGAGAGAGAGGGCAGCCTTGTCTAGTCCCTGATTTTAGGAGGTTTGCTTCAGGTTTCTCTTCATTTAGTTTGATGCTGGCTATTGGTTTGCTGTATATTGCTTTTACTATGTTTAGGTATGGGCCTTGAATTCTTGATCTTTCCAAGAATTTTAAAATGAAAGGATGCTGAATTTTGTCTAATACTTTTTCAGCATCTAATGAAATGACCATGTTTTTCTTTCCCTTGAGTTTGTTTATGTAGTGGATTACATTCCTGCATCCCTGGGATGAAGCCTATTTGATCGTGGTGAATGATCATTTGATGTGTTCTTAGATTTAAATGGCAAGAATTTTATTGAATATTTTTGCATCAATATTCATAAGGGAAATTGGTCTGAAGTTCTCTTTCTTTGTTGGATCTTTGTGTAGTTTTGGAATCAGTGTTTTTATCACTAGGAAGTAGAACAACTGGAGATAGACATGGAAGTCTTCTCTTCTCCTTAGGGGACCAAAGAAAATTTACTTTACAATTTCACTTGCATGGGCAACCAACTGTTTGCTGCTGGCTTGTGTACCCTCATTATAGCTTCATGTTGCTAGGAACTGGGCTAGTGGAGAGAGTCTCCGTGGCAACCTAGACATTTTAAATGATGATAAGATGAATGAAAAGATGAATTACCATTAGCCTCAGCACCACAGAATCCCTTGGTGGCCAATGTGTGTGGGCTTCAGTAGTTTGGGACTCAAGGAATGAGGATAGTCAGTCGCTCAGTTCCCCATCCTTCCTGGAGCTTCAACTTCTAAGCTCTCTGCTTGGCCTTGACTACATAGTACCTGTGTTATCCAGATTTCCATCATGATGCTAAACGCCTTGGGGAAATGATTTAGAAAAGGTTTCTTTGAGCATAAAGTTATAGAGGTTGTAAGTCCGTGGCCAAGCTGGACCATTATTTTACGATCTGTGGAGAGACAACTCATGGCTGGGATGTATGCTTCCCAGAACCATCTTTGAAGCTTGACGGGGCAAAGTATTTCCCCTGGGCATGAGCATGACAGAACCATTGACCATCCTGGAGCAGAGGTTGCTATGGTGACCTATAGAATGTTTGGCACTGTAGTCATGGCTACATAATAAGAGCAACAGGGAGATAGATCAATGGGAATGATGATGTAACTGTTAATATTCACAAGTAGGAAGTGGAAGGAGAAGACACATCTTCCAAACTTGGGATCCAGCCATCATTCCCTCTTGTCTGTGGTCTTGGGAGCTGCTAGAATATGTTAAAAGGAGGTTAACTAAAGAGTGTCTGTGGGGTCATCATCCCTGATATAGTGGGAATTATCAGTACACCACTTTTTGAGAGTCATCCCTGGACTTATAAACCATATAAACCTCTCACCATTGATCTTGTAACCACTCCTAATAAATGCATCAATTTGCCAAGTTGGACATGAGCTGACATTTCTTAGGCCTATTGTTGATACCCTATTTTTAATGAATAAACATTTATTCATGTCACCCAAGGAAAACACATGGAGGCCCACCCTCAATGACTTAATATCGCTCACTGGACCCCAACTTTTCAAAGTCTCATTACCTCCTAATAGCTATGATATGGTAATTAAGGGAACTTTAGGTGACCCACTCAACCCAAACCTTTGGGGGACACACTCAACCCAAACTATAGTGATAGTATCTCTCTGGTGATCATAGGTTCCATTAAGGGGATAAAAAGCCAGCATAGCCTGATGTCAGTGTGTTGAAGAAGCCCCAGTGGAGATGTTCATTGTTGTGTGACACTCCTCCTGGGAGAGGAGAGATGAGAAGAATCATCCACTTGCCCCATATGGGAAACTAACAGATGAAAGCAAAAACACCAAAGTCCAGTTTGAAGATGCATTGTGTCTTGTTGGAGCTACTTACAGGAGTATGGGTGAGGGGCTACATACAGAAGCCAAAATGACTCAAAGAACATTGCATCAATAAAACCCACCTCAGCAAGGATGACAGCTCACAGAACCTCATAGGCAACTGAATAGTCTGAGAGTATCCTTTAAAAGTGGCTCACCAGATCTAAAGCTTTTCCAGGCACCTATGATGGTCTGAGTGATTCTCAGCAGTCCTTACTGCCTATATATGCTTGTGTAAGGAGGGGCCTAGCAAATCTGTTCAGTTTCAGGGACTTCCTGAAACTTTTGAGTAGTTTACTTCCTAGATGGACTGTTTCAGCTCTGAAGGATTGCTACACAATAGCCAACATCGCAGAAATCCCCTTATCTGTTTATCACTTGAGTCTCAAGGGTGATTACTGTGGCCCACAGTTTCAGACAAGATAACCTATGTATAAAGGGAGACCAACCTTTAGAAGGACATAAATCACAATTGCTCTGAGAGTTGGCTCTGAATAATAATGAACATGTAGGCAGCTGCCTTTTCTAAGACCCTGGCTGGCTGCACAAAGGATGTAGGCTCTGTGCCCATAAAGAAGTCTTTGCAGCCTGCACAGCTGATAATTAAGTGGCCTTGTTGGAAGATTGCTGTGCTTACTGATGCGGTGGGAAGATTTGATTGAAAAATAAATAAATAAAGAGAGTCAAAGAATATAAAGAATTGCCTTTAAGTCTACTTAGATGTCAAAAAAAATTCTTAAAAACATGCGGCTAAAATAAGATGCACAATCCAAGCCAGTGTTATCCAAATGTGGCTGAGCTCTGCAGCACCCGAAAGGTGCTTTTGTGAGATGGCTAATGCTTATGCATGTATACTGTTGAATTTTTAGGCATGTAAATCTGGGCTTAAGGCCGATGGAGGCTGTTTACTGAACAATGCACAGAGAGGCTGTAATACCCTAAGAGCTGAGAGATTCAGACATGGCCAGGATGCAACCATGCTCAGAGCCAAAGAAAAAAAGCTTTGTCACCAACTAAGACTGAGCCAACAACAAACAGAAACAGTGCAGACACATCAGCCTCTTCAAAGCAAAGGGTACTCACGAAGTCTACAATTAACTCCTTGTTTTCTGTAAGCAATGCAGCTACATAATTATCACTCAGTGAACCCTAGATGATAATGACAGAGTAGATCAAATTAGTGCAGGCTATCTTGATAGGATAAGCCAGCAAGGCCCCTAATGAATTAGTTCAGCTCAGGAATGACTGGGTTCACATGTCTGTCTGTCCATGTGTCTGTGTGACATTCACTGACTGCCCACATCTAAGAATTTATCTTCTTTTGTGTCTGAGCCAATTCATCACGAGTGGGGTGAATTTAGAATTATCTGGGAGACACTCTTCTGGATATGTCTGTGAGGATGTTTCCAGAAATATTTAACTGAGATAGGAAGAACCACCTGAATGCGGGTGACATCACTGGCTGAAGCACTGGACTGAATAAAAAGGAGACAGTGAGCTGAGCACCAGCATCCATCTCTCAGCTTCCTAACTATGGGTGCAACATGAATAGCCCCCTCATGCTCCTAGAACCATGATGGGTTTTTTTCTTGAACCATGAGCCAGAATAAACACTCCCTTCCTTAAATCGCTTTGTCTGGCTTTTTGTCATAGCAATAGGAGAAGTCACTATTTAGGGTGACATGGATGACATAAATGAGACATCCGAATGTATAAATGAACATCATTAAGTACCTACACAATATTAGAATTCAGACTCGTGGCTTCTGAAACCACCAGCCCAGAACAACAAGACTAGCCAACAACTGCCAGCTGTCCCACCTCCTACTCAGGATGGATCAGGCACAGGCCATCTCAGAAGATATGTGTGGTGGTTTGAATACACTTGGCCCACGAGTGGCACTATTAGGAGGTATGGCCTTATAAGTATAGGTGTGGCCTTGTTGGAAGAAATGTGTCACTGTGGGCATGAGCTTTATAAGAACCTTGTTCTAGCTGCCTGGAAGCCAATGTTATCCTATAGGTTTTCAGATGAAGATGTAGAACTCTCAGCTCCTCCTGCATCATGCCTGCCTGGATGCTGACATGCTCCCACCTTGGTGATAATGGAATGAAACTTTGAACCTGTAAGACATCCACAGTTATATGTTATCCTTATAAGAGTTGCCTTAGTCATGATGTCTGTTCATAGCAGTAAAACCCTAACTGAGACAACATGCTACTTCTAGTAAGTCCACCAACAGCTTCCCAATGACAGTGACCAATCTGGTTACCATAAGCCTCCCCTCCAGATGCTGTGTGACTCTCCTATGGCTGTCTCAGTCTTCAGGACTCAAGAACAAAATGATGGGCTGACTTCCCTGTGGAAGTGAGCAAGATAGGCTTGGCCTCTTTTGAGAGGATTTCTCTTATTCTCAAGTAGTAATGCTTAAGAATCTGATTGATTAATAAGCACACAGGGCTTGGAGCTGTGTCCTGCTCTTGACCACTCCTGTCTCTAGCATGTCTCAAGTGTATATCCTTCAGCAGCATCCCTGCAGAAGTAAATATATCTGTTTTCCTCCAGAGGCAAAGAACAGAGAGCTGCGGTTCTGATTGAAAAAGAAAAATGGAAAATAAAACAACCACCACCATCAGAAAGTTAATGCCCCCAAAATATTTACTTCAAGTGCATACCCAAAAGAGAGCCTGAAGCTGTGTCTATGCTTGGTGTATATATTACTTCCTGCAATGCCTGACCCAAGAAGAAAAATCACTCACAAGCCATACATATATACTTATATGGATAAGGGAAGTGGGGGGGGTGAGGATGAACATATAGTGGTGCTCAGAGACAGGGTTGGTCCGCATCTGGTTTGATTTGATTTTCCCTAGGAATCAGTCGAGTTGAAGACATCGCTCTGCATGTACGAAAATAGATTTCCCCAAATGGATGTGTTGGCCCGAGAGATGATAAATTGTGCTGCCTCCCCTCTGTGCAAATCAGGAATGGAAATAGACGACACAAGGCCAGAGCAATGTCATGGCAAATGAGCTTTGCTTCGCAAGTAACGTTGCTTTGGCTCCTTCAGGAGTGGAGCATGGGGTGTGGGTGCACCGGCTCTCAGTAGACACAGGCTGGGGTGTCTCTATGGTTACACTGGTTACAGGTGGTATTTCCTCCAAACATCTTGATGGCCATAACCTGTGTTTGGTATTGATTTTCACATTCTAACATATATCCAGTCTTTCAATTTCAGGTGAGAAAGAAATATTAATTGAACTTGGTGTCCTCAGGAAAAGCCCTAGAGAGTCAAAGGAAATGGTGTCATCCTTTTTACAAAACAGCTAAGCCCCAAATTACTCTCAGATTCTTGCACAATGTAGATGCTAAGTCCATTTTGTTTTCTTTTTATATTTTTGTGCGTGTGTATGCATTGCATATTTATGTTTTACATGTATGGGTGCATGTAGGAAAACATGTTAAAGTCCAAGGCTGACTTCAGGAATCATCCTCCATTACTCTTTCACCTTATTCACTAATGCAGACTCTCTCAATCAAACCCAGAGCTCACCAATATGCTTAGCTTCACTAGACATCCTGATCTGGAGATTCTCCTGCTCTTGCCTTTTGAGGTTGGAATGACAGATAGATTACATTGCCCACATAGCAATTATATGGTTTTCTGGTAATACAAACCTGTCTTCCTGCCAAGGGCCATGAAGAAGGAACAACAAGTGACTTTAGAACTTATGGAATGTGGCCCACTGGTCAGCACAGCCATGATGGGTGTGCCTCGGTATGGCATGACCCTGAGGACCACGTATCCTGAGGACTTCATGCTACTGTGGAGTTCTGCTCTGCTTGCTGCCCTCACATGCCTCTTAATCAAAGAATGGTATGAAAACTCTAAGGGGGCTTCCAACCCTTCATGAGACAGTATCTTTGGCACTCACAATAATAATGTTTGATCTCTTTTAGGCACTGCTGCTGGGGCACATTATGATTCAATCACGACCTTAGAAAAGAACTTAGAGATGGAGACTGTCAGCTGTGAACATTGCCCTTAGAAAGCATTTGGAAAAATAAAATTGTTAGTGGAGCTAGGTTAAGATGTTTTTGCTACTGGCTCTCATGTAGAAAATCTTAGGTAATAATTTGACGTTCAGAGAGGCACACTCTTAATAGTTAAGCTAGGGACCTTTTATGGTCAGGGAACAAGAACAACAGCAGCACTGGATGAAGTGACTCTCACTGAGGCTGGACTGCTGCTGACTGATCTCTTATACCCATTTTTACCCTCAGCTTCCTGATATGATTTAATAAGAATTGCTGATGATTAGATATGTATACTGAGGATTTAGAGTAAATATGAATGATTTCTATATAAAAGTTTAGATGTGTGATTCTGTTAAGATTCTTAGAAGATTACTTTTAAAGATAATAATAAAATAATTAATCTCTTTCTTGTAACCAAAAATTGCTGACTGCCAGTAAAAGAAACAAGCTGAGAAAACTATCTCACTTGCTTACACTTTGCTAATATTTAACAGGTTGCTTAGTTAAGGATGTATGAAGATAGATTCTTGGGAATAACTTTTCTTTACCTGTACAACATAATGTTTTTTCTTATAAATGTATTGGGGAATATACCATTTTTTCATAGTCATTCCCTAGAGGAAAATTAAGATGTAATCACATAGTAATTTTATACTGCTTGAACGATTTTGCTGGGATATATAAGCTGTGAGAGAAAGAATAGAGTTGTTAAAACATTGTTTTTTCCACCCATCAACTATGTGTATGGATGTACATATGTAAAGTTTATGTGAGAGTATTTTGGAATATTGTTCCTTCCACACATCAACTATATATATATGTGTGTGTGTGTGTGTATATGTGTATATGTGTATATATGTATATGTGTATATGTATATATATGTATATATGTGTGTGAGTGTATGTATATGTGTATATATGTATCTGTGTATACATGTAGCTGTGTATCTGTATGCATATAACATATATGCATATGTTATATGTATATGAGACTATATACATACATGTATTTGTATATAATGTGTATACTTATATTTGTTATATGTATATAAGTATATATGTATGCATGTATGTGTGTATACGTATATATGTGTGTGTATGTGTATATGTGTGTATGTGTATGTATGTGTATATATGTTTATGTGTATATATGTATGTATGTATATGTGTATGTGCAAAGTTGTGTGAGAATGTGTTGGAACTCTGTTCCGTTCATCAAATCTGTATGTATGTACACACGTAAAGCTTGCTGTGGTCTAGGAGCCACTTCACAAAACACAGGAACATCGAACTCAGTCAGAGAAGGATGGTCTATTGAACTAATACTGATTGATCAGGGTCACAAAAAGGACTCGGGTGCCTAATTTGTGGTACCAGTCTGTTTTCAGGGCAGGCTCTTTATAGGGGGGGGGGGAAAAGGCTTAAAATCTTAAAAGGCAAGGAGAGCTGTACTACATTTTGGCTTACTAGACAAAGTAGTATCAACTAACCTTTAAGCTAATTGTTCCTGAGTGAAGTAAGAGGGGTGGTGGATGAGTGGTGAACAGAGGAATTTCAAAACATGAGCTCATACACGGGTGCAAGAGGTTCTGCCCAGTGTCAGCTCTGACTCAAGCCATATAGTTTATATTGACCTTTAACTTGGTGGGTCCTCTATAAAGCTCTGTGGAATTCCTTAAGATTAACAGGACATGCAGAACAGAACAGAACAGAACAGAACAGAACAGAACAGAACAGAACAGAACAGAACAGAACAGGATAGCTATCCAATGTGTGAATATGTATGTGTTTGTCTCTATGTATGTATGTATGTATGTATATGTATGTATTTGTATATGTGAAGCTGATGGAGTTTGTCTTTTCTTCAACCATTGTGGGTGTGCATATGTGTTTGAACTTCCTCTCTTTCCTTCTCTCTAATCACTGGCTGCCAGCAGCAGCAGCAGCCCTTGTCAGTTGCTATCAACTCTGACACCCATCAGCTGTTAGTAGCCCTGATCCTGATTGCTATTACCACACTTCACTGCCTGCCTCAGTCTACCCTTAGGCATCAAAGCTGGTCATTGCCATCTTCCTATGGAAAATGCTCTAACAGATGATCCACCTTCCCAACCTGCAGGTCATGAACATGATTGTTGAGGTAAATCTCCAACCCAAATATGACCCAACAATGAAAACACAACTCAAATTAATATGAATACTAGCTGTGCATCTAGACTGGGCAGATCTTCCACTACACTACCATCTTCCCCATCTACGAGACCCCTTATAACTTGTGGTTCCTCCAGGCCACATGCTTCTACTCCGCTTTCCTCCCACCTCCTCCTCTGTCCCCATCTCTCTCCCTCCTC
Organism: Apodemus agrarius; assembly: GCA_964023405.1. Lineage (NCBI taxonomy): Eukaryota > Metazoa > Chordata > Mammalia > Rodentia > Muridae > Apodemus > Apodemus agrarius. Next base: position 17,439,309 of record OZ030028.1, read on the forward strand.
TCCTTCTTCTCTCTCCCAACTTTCAGCTTCACCTTCCTTTCATCTGCCCAATCACCAGCTCTGGCCTTTATTTTACAAATTAAGGTGGGAAAAAAATAAAAAAATTAAGGTAGAAAAAAAATCACCTGAGTGCTGACTCATTCCAGGTTCGTACCCCTCCCAGGAGAATGGAATTAGCATCAAATTACAAGTAGCCCCAGGGCTATTGTTGCAACATGTGAGGGTATGTAAATATAGGCTCTGTTGCCAGCCCAGTGCCTAGAACTATCCAAAACCCAAATGGAGAGACAGACCCTCCTCAAGATAGAGCATAGCTACACTCACATCAACAGCACTTCTCAACGCATTTTGGGAGGATCATTGCTGGAGCCTGGTAAGCAACTCTGTTGCTCCCAGGAGACCCTGGTGCTCCCTTGAGACCCTGGTACTCCCTGGAGACCCTGGTGCTCCCCAGAGACAGATTGCTTGTTTTGTTGATGTTTGTTTGTTTGTTTGTTTTACAACAGATGAAACAAAGTATAAAGAGCTGTTGACATCTTGACCAAAAGTAACTGAACTCAGGATACAGCTTGGTTCCCACTTTTTTTTCTGGTTTTGTTTATAGAATGGTTGAACTAGATGCTATAACTAACAAACCCACAAATATAAAACTGTTCGCAACATGACTGGGCATCAGCTCCTCTCTTTTCTGCCAAGGAAACAGTTCTTCTCTGTGGTAATATTAACTTGAGGAAGAAATACCTCCCATCTGGAGCCCTTCCAACCAGTTGTCTGAGGGTAAGTGCCATGCTGCTAGGCATCAGGCTAGTGAAGGAGGATCCAAGTGGGATGTCTATGGAAGCAGATGGGAAAGTCAATCAACATCTATCCACCTGCCATTGGTTGAAAATGAGTCACATGACCTCAGGTAACTACAAGGTGGATAGGGAATGAGTCCACAAATAAGGATCCGTCTCTGAAAGTCTTGTTGTTTTTATTAAATTGTGACAATTTCACACTATAAATAATGCACTCTGATTACTCTCACATCAACCCTCTCTTATCTTCCTACCTCCTTGCTGGTGCCACTCCCACCTCACTACAGGTCCCTTCTCACATTCAGCGTTCATTTGTTTTGTGACTCACTGAATTTAATCAGCTATGATGGTTTAAATAAGAATGGTCCCTATTGTGGGTTATCTTGATGCTGTTTGTATTCTGATGTTAATTCTGCTTCCTTGAGAGGAAGCAGTCCATCACGCACTCAGGTGGTCTCATGTGAACCTTCGCCCCATTTTAACTGGTCCAAAAAGGCTAGAGCTTGGGCAGTGGAAGGGAAAGGTGGGAATGGAAGTTGGAGAGTAGGGGCAGGTAGAGAGAGAGAAGAGGATGAGAGGGGAAGGAGAGAGGACAGATGAAGAGAAGGAGGAAGCCATGATGGACCAGAACCATGTAATCAGGAGAAACTTCAAGTAGCAAGGGGTCTTATAGCTAGGAAATAAGTTAGTATAGTGTTAGATATGCCCAATCTAAGCATATAGTTTACAAGTATAATAACTGGATTGTGTGGTTTTTATATGGGCTTATTGGGGTTGGAAATTTCAGCAACAAGCTCCCATAGGTTCATATGTTCGAATACTTGCCCTTTAGTTGGTGAAACTGTTTGGGAAGGATGAAGAGGTGTGGCCTTATTGGGGGAGGTATGCCACTGAGTTTCAAAAGACTTAACAGCATTCTCAGTTTGCACTCTTTGCCTCCTACTTGCAGATCAAAGACAAGCTCTCAGCTGTTCCTGTCACCATACATTTGCTCTACCATCATAGACTCTAATGCTTTGAAACTGTAAGCCTAATTAAATACTTTCTTTTATGAATTAGCCTGGTTCATGGTGTTTTGTCATGGCAATAGAAAAGTAATTGAGATGCCAGGACTGTCTATATGCCCAAGTCTGGTACTGTTATGGTGGGCTCACCATTAGATACACACCTGAAGACAATGTTTGGCTTCCAACCAGAGTCCATCAGCAGCTAACCATTCAGGAACAAGAGGGACTCATGGGCAGCTCCCTGATCCCTGATTGGTTGTTGACCTGCCCAGTGACCTACATATCTAATACAAACAATAGCAGCTGTTGTGAGATCATGTTTGCAAGTACTGTGCTATTCCCTGTAGATTACATTTCAAAGGCTGTCTCCATGTCTTCTATATCTTGCGATCTTTCTAGCTCTTATTTCATGATGTTCCATGAGCCTTAGTGTTATAAATTTATTAATTTCCTTCCTTCTGTCATGCTTAGGGTTGAGCCCTCAACTGTCACCAATACCAATTCCAAGCCCTTTGAACAACCAGGGTTGGGTTAGGTTAGGGTTAGGGTTAGGTTAGGGTTAGGGTTAGGGTTAGGGTTAGGGTTAGGGTTAGGGTTAGGGTTAGGGTTAGAGTCTCTGCACTAAGTGCTTTTCTCTGCAAAGACAAGCTTCTCTAATTAAGGGTGAGAGTGGTATTTCTCTATGGAAAGGAACATCAATATTTAGAAGGTACTGGTGCTATGGCAATGCAGTTGAACAGTACTGAGTTCTTCCTAAGACCTAGTCCTTACCAGCCATTTTTAAAATGAGATTTCCAGTGCCAGGCATTCGTTCTCTTACATGGAGTGGACCTCAAATCCAATCAGAGAGCGACTGTTTACATTCTTAACAGTCAGGCCACAAGTGCCACCCAAGGGCACTTTTTGTTTGGCAGTCAACAATGCAGAACATTTGCTGCTTTAGCTAGGAGAAAGTTGTAGAATTCCAAAACCATTTCCCCCAAAGAAATTCACTGCCAACCCATAATGAAAAAAAAAATGGGAAGACCTTATTTGCTCCTTGTTTTCTTTTTACTTTATTTATTTCTTCTTCCTGTCTTTTTTTTTTTTCTGTTGTTTTTGGATACTGGCGAAGAACTCGAGTCAAGGTCTCATGTATCCCAAACTAGTCTCAAACTCATTACAGATAGTCATGATTCATCTCAGACTATCTACTCTTTGGATTACAGGCATTCTTCCAGTTGTATGCAGTACTGGGGGTCAGACCCCAGGATCTTGAATATAACAGAGAAGCATTCTACAAACTGAGTTATGTTTCCAGCTCTCTATGATTTTGAAGGGGCACTGTCCTGTGTATCGTAAGATCTAGATGTTATAAAAGTGGATATCAATATGTAGAATGTAAACAC
>OZ030028.1:17447500-17525000 GCA_964023405.1 Apodemus agrarius
CACCATATGTCCCATAAGTCCTCTTCCCTCCTCCCATTCCCCAATCACCCCCCCTTTTTTTTCTCTGTTCTGATACTCTCCTACAAAACTGGATCCAGTTGTTTCAGGACCAGGGTCCTTTCCTCTTCCTTCTTCTTGGGAATCTTTTGATTTGCTAATTGTGCCTTGAGTATTCAGAGCTTTTGGGCTCATTAATATCCACTTATCAGTGATTGAATTTCATGTGTATTCTTTTGTGATTGGGTTAACTCACTTAGGATGATATTTTCCAGATCCAACCATTTGCCTACAAATTGCATAAATTCATTATTTTTAATTGCTGAGTAGTATTCCATTGTATAAATATACCACATTTTCTGTATCCATTCCTCCTTTGAGGGACATCTGGGTTCCTTCCAACTTCTGGCTATTATAAAATAGGCTGCTATGAACATAGTGGAGCATGTGTCTTTATTGTATGCAGGGGAATCCACTGGGTATATGCCCAGGAGTGGTATGACAGGGTCCTCTGGAAGTGACATGCCCAATTTTCTGAGGAACCACCAGACTGATTTCCAGAGTGGTTGTACCATCTTGCAATCCCACCAACAGTGTAGGGGTGTTCCATTTTCTCCACATCCTCGCCAGCACCTGTTGTCCCTTGAGTTTTTAATCTTAGCCATTCTGACTGGTATGAGGTGGGATCTCAGGGTTGTTTTGATTTGCATTTCCCTGATGACTAGTGATGTTGAACATCTCTTAAGGTGCTTATTTATTGGTATTTTTAATTGTGTGTTTATATATATGTGTGTGTGTATGTGTGTGTGTGTGTGTGTACATGTGTTTGTGTATACATGTGCATGTGTGCAGGCAGTACCTGTAGAGGCCAGAAGAAGTTACAGGTGATTGTGAGCCACGAGATAGGAGTGCTAGAACTGAACTCTGGGCCTCCATAAGAGCAGCAAGTGCTCAACCTCTGAGCCATCTCCCCCTCCACCCACCCCTGCTCTCATTTATTCATTTTTATAAGGTAGGATTTCACTCTGTAGCTCAGGCTGGACTCAAACTCATGATAATCCTTCTGCCTCACCCCTCTGGATTGTCAAAGCCCTGACCCCAGATCTTATCCTAAAAGGGATGAGAGATGGCGTGATGGTTTGAATAGGTTTGGCCCTCATAGATTCATGTGTTTGAATACTTGGCCATAGGGAGTGGCACTATTAGGAGATGTGACCTTATTGGAGGAAGTTGGCCACTGTGTAGGCAGGCATTGAGGCCTCCAATGCTCAGGCTCCACCCACTGCAGAAAAGTTTCCTCCTGGCTACCTTCAGAAGATAGTTTCCTCCTGGCTGCCTTTGGATCAAAAGTCTGGGCTCCTCCAGTACCATGTCCACCTGGATGCTGCCATACTTCCCACCATGATGATAATAGACTAAACCTCTGAAACTATAAGCCAGCCTCAATTAAAATTTTTCTTTTATAGGAGTTGCCATGGTCATGGTGTCTCTTCACAGCAATGAAACCCAAACTATGACAGATGGTTTATTCTAGAATCAAATAAGAGTGCCTGTAACCCAGGAACACAGATCCAGAGAACCCGAGTTCTGATATGGTAATAATTTCATGAAGTCTTATAGAAGCCAGACTCAGAAAGCAAAAAAATCAAGACACTTTTCAAATCCATTAATGGAAATGTCAGGTAGGTTACAGCAATGCAGGGAAATCTGCCCCAGGTCTCAGATGCTGTCTGATGGCTCTTAGCCTTTTGGTTGATGGTGTGTGATGTTAAGTGTACATTTGGGGGAAGGGCTACTTTATTGGGTTCTTATATCTACCATCCTTCTCCATCCCAATCCCTTCCAACCTCCCAACACTAGGTAGGCAAGAAAAATGGTTAGAGGGAAAAGGGGGGCATAGATCTCTTCAGACTACTTCCTGTTGATTAGGGGCATCAAGTTCCTTGGCACAAGTCCAATCTTCGTTATTAGGACATCTCCAACAAGAAATCCAGAAATCCAGCAATAACAAACAGAGCAGAAGGAACCGGCCTCAGCAAGGACCAGCATCAGCAGGGGTAGCAGCATCAGCTTGGGAAGTAGCAGCAGAGGGAGTAGCAGCAGCCTGGGGAGCAGCAGCTTCCACAGTCCCTCTCAGAGCTCCTGCATTTATACCCTCTCAAGAGTCCCCAGAATTCCAAATGTAAACTCCCTGCAGCTGGCAAAACCACGCCTCTCCTAGAGCACTAGACAATCCTAGTTAGTGGCTATGGACAATCTGAAGCAGCCTCATGCCCCATGCCTGAGATTAAAATAAAAACATATTCATGTAACATAACTGGGATGTTTAAGAAAAACAAAATCCTCATTACAGTTTTGTCTGTTGTCATCAATGCACTCCAGAAAGCTTTGACTGTTAGGCATAGGATGTTAGGTCAGACACAGAAATGGGTAAGGAATGGCTATTAAGCTAGCCCATGATAAATTGTAATTAGGCTTTAGACCTGCAGCATTCCAACCCCTCCACGATCTCTGGAATTGTAATCAGCTAATTAGCCTGGCAGACCACCCAATGGAAGGTGCCATTGTTTCCAAGAGTTTCTGTTCACACATTACAGATACCAGATTGCAGACGCCATCTGTAATACTAGGTATTAAAGATACCTAGTCTTCAAGACATCGTTTCAAAGTAACCAACTTTCATCTACCTGCTACATAGGTTCTTAAGATGGTGAATAGTAAACACTGACATGCCCCTGTCTCAGACATGATCTGCAATATCCTAGACCATTCCATGACGTTGTAACGTCTGAATAAATGCCTGAGGCTTCCCTAGCTTAAGAGGAAGTGGAGAATTTGGCAATATTGCATACTAAATGTCCTTTTGATTTTGTTTAAACTGTTGGCTCTTTTCTGCTTTCGGAAGGTCTCAGAGGCTGTCTACCCAAATGCACTGTGTCCCAACACCCAACATCAACCTCTGCATCCTTTACCACTTACTTCATTCCAAGACCATGTCCTAGATGGAAATTTTACAGCAGATTGTGAAACGTGCCCTGGGTTATGGTGTTAATGACAGTGCAGAGCTGCCCCAGGGGAGGCACATAGTGGTGTAATTAGACTCATTCCGAAATGCTAAGGGATGCTCAGCCCACAAAGGCTTCTAATTCCCAAGACTCATTGGTTTGGCTGTCGGGTTTCATTTTACTCACCGCAACACTGTGATAAATGCCCAGGGTGATGGAGCAGAGACACTGAGAGATGATGATACAAAAGATCCTATTCCATCACCCCTCCATAAGGGGCAGATTCATGTCCTCTGCTTCCTTGGGCTTTGTTTGAAATTATTGTAACCTACAGATCAAAATACAACCCGAGCAGTATCTCAAAAGAGTTTTACACAACTCCTGTCTTGGCTGTGGGAGGGCTGTGGGGCTGAGTGTGAGAAGGTCCTGGGGCAGTGCAATAGCACATTCGACTGTGATAACCCTGGGCCAGATCCTGTCCACTTCAGCTCTCTCATCCCCATCCTTGCAGCACAGAACCTCTACCACTCTGTGCTATGAAAGATGATGGGCTTGGTACCCGCCCAAGGTGCGTGTCCCACCCAAGGTCACGAGCCCCTGTCTTACTCACAGTCCCACACCTGGTAAATGCCCAGCAGATTCGAACATCCCTCCTCACCCCTACCCTTCTTGCAGCAGGCTCCTGGCTACAGGAGGATCCCACCTCCGCAGCAACGCTTTGTTTCCTTTCCTTCTGCCCCCAGATAAAAGTCCTGTTCTCCTGTAAGCAAAGCCGGCTCCATTTCTTTTCCAACTGCTGTAATAGAATACCCTGATGAAAGCCACTTAAGAGACCAAGCGTTTATTTTAGCTTACAGCATAAAGCACCATCCATCAAGGCAGACTCAAGGCAGCAGGAACTGGCAGCCGCTGAGATGGTATCACGATCAAGAAGGGGAGGAAGGAAGGCACATGCTAGGCTCATTGTCTTGTTTTCAAATGGCCCAGGCTCCCCCCGCCCCCTATGGGGAATGGTCCAACCACAGAAGGATAGATCTACCCATACCGATTAACTTAACCCAGGTGGTTCCCACACGCATACCCTCTCCCACGTGACTCTGACCCCATCACGCTCACAATCAAGACCATCAGGAACAGAGCTGGAAGAGTTTCCTCACATCTGTGTGTTTCTGCTCCCTCTATTGTCGAATGATTAAACTATTGTATAAACACACAATTCAACGCCCTTGACCTTCAGGGAAAGTTAGGCAGCCAGAAGCCAAAACGGTTCCACTCTGCTCTGAGGCTGGACAAAAATCAAAACAAAGACCTCACTGCCCATTAGTACTGAGGCCCTTGAAGGATTCCAAGATGAGGATCTGAGCATGTCCTCCCTCCTCACAAGGTGAGGTCCAGGGAGAGTCCAGATAGAGTCTTTGCAAGTCAGGACCTATTACCTAAGATGCCTCTGGTGTCTAGTCTCACTATGAGCTGAGTCAGGATAGATCAGGATGGATCAGAATAGATCTCAATGGAGTAAGTGCCTGTAAATATTCTTCACCTGGCCCCTCTCCTGGGTGATTTCATGCCAGGTGCTCTTTGGTCTTCCCTTGCAAGTCTCTATTTGGTATTGTAAAAATTCTCCAATTTCTCGAATCTATTTAATCAGAGTAGAAAAAGGAACTCCCCTGCCGTTTAGCCCTTTCGATTTCACGACTCAGCACAGTCTTAGATTATTCTGCTCTTTTGCATTCACGACAGAAAAATACAAAAGGTGACAGATGAAATGTGGGTCAGGCCAACTTTTATTCTGGCCCAATAAAAGTGCAAGTCCTCTGAAAAAAAAGAACCTTTCCCAGCAATTACGAATATAGAGGAATAATGTACAAAATGTGGCGTTTGAGATTGAGGCCACCATCATCATTTTAAAGCAGTTAGGGGGCACATTTCAGAGTAAATAGACCTGATTCTGTAGGCTGCCTAGAGATGATGAAGCCAGATAGGATTCTCAGAAACCCTCGGAGGGGAAGTACATGTCATATAATCAAGTCATTTCAGATAAGATCCGAGGAATTGAAAAATATTAATTTTGATGATGTGAGGCAAAATGAGCTGAGAGAGAAATGGGAGAGGGGAGGGGCATCTCCTTTATCAGCCACATCTCAGGATTTAAGGGAGTGATATGCTTGAACTAGTTGTATGCCAATGTGTATGTGCACATGTGTTGTGGTGTGTGCGTGTGTGCGTGTGTGTGTGTGTGTGTGTGTGTGTGTGTGTGTTTGTTTGTAAAAGCAATAGGTGTTACTGTCAGGTTTTTGACAGAGAGACTCTCGCTGAAGCTGGAACTCACTACAAAGCCCCAGGGATCCTCTTGTCTCCTTCTTAGAGCTGGAATTATAAGAACATGCTATAGTGACTAACTTTTCATGTAGATTCTGGGGAAATGAGCTCTGGCTATTCGTTTTATGTGTATGAATATTTTTTTTTGTATATGTCTGTGTACCACATGCATGCGATACCTGAAAAGACCAGAAGAGGGAGGTGAATCTCCTGGAACTGGAGTTACAGATGCTTGTGACCTGCTGCCTGGGTGCTGGGAATTGAACCCTGATCCTTTGCAAATCCAGCCTCCTTCCACTCCCCCTTTCCTGTCCCCACTCCTACTTACCACTCTACTCTCTTCCTTTATACTGTGCTTTCTCACATATAAGCGAGAACACACAGTGTGTGTCATTCTATGCCTGGCTTATATTGCTTAATGGTGTCCCAAAGGCCCACATATGCACCTAAAAATGACAATTGATTTATACAGTCCATCCTGCCTGTCGACCACATTTCCTCATCTATCCTCCATCATCTATTATTGATGGACTGTATAAATAGTCCATCAATAATAGTGTGGAGTGTGAGGCATAGAAAGGCATACACAAAGACTACCAATTGGCCCATGGGAAAGCACCCCTGGCTGAGGCTGACCAGAACTGATTGGAACCACTGGTGTCAGATCAGAGGCACTCCAGAGTTAAAACATATGCTTTGGGGAAAGACTTAAGATGCTAATGAGGCAGGCTTGGGAGCATGACGTTGTCTATAGAGCTACATGTAACATGCAAACCATGCTTGAATTTATACGATGCATGATCTAAACCTCCCCCACACTCTATGACAGAAAAGCGCACGTGCTGAGTGGATCTGCACTGTCTGGGAGTCTGAACCGTCTGCTGCAGTTGGCTCCCTTCCTCAGAAGCGCATCTTTGTCAAATCGACTCCCCCCTGCTTCTGCTGCTATCCCAGTGCCTGTGCCAAATTCTTCACTTCTACACGCATGAATCTGGACATCCCAGTGGCTGCCCAGCAAACCCAATGAACCAATATCACCCATATTTTAGTATTATGGAAAGTGTCACAATGAAGAGTGTGTGGTGTCTCTCAGTACACTGGTGCTGCTCGTCTCTTTCTGACAGTGGTTCTCAACCTGTAGGTCACAACCCCCTAAGTGGGCCAAGCAACTCATCCACAGGAGTCAGGTATCAGACACCCAGAATATCAGATATCTCCATTATGACTCATACAGTAGCAAAATTACAGTTATACAGTAGCAATGAAATAATGTTATGGTTGGGGGGGTCACCACAACATGAGGAACTATATTAATGGGTCGCAGTGTTAGGAAGGTTGAGAACTGCTGCCCTATGCTAACAGCTCTGCAATCATCTTGGACCAGGTATCATTCTGCCCCATGAGGAATTCATTTTATTTACCTGTGTCTGAAATGACCCTATGTTCAAATATCACATTCATGACTGATTAGAATTAGGCCTCTTGGGGGGACACAATTCTACCAGCACCATAAAAACCATCTCTGGAAAATCCAAACTCTGCCTGTTCTGACCCTGCTTTCCCATGGCATAGTGCTTTGGGCTGAGTGGCATAAATGCCAGATTCTGACCACAAAACAATGCCAATGGTTTCCTCTGGGCCTAGTAGGACCATGTGAAAGGGAGGTAAGGAAGAAACAGACCAACAGGACTGCCCCTAACCATTTCCAGTTAATTGGCCCACCTGAGAGCAAAATCCAGAATGGCTTTGTTTAAAACGATGGGGATTTTTTTTTTAACATTTTATTACTGATGGATGTTTCTACACATTAGGATAAATGACAAGTGGGGGTACTGTGGTTTATTTTTAACTTACACATAGCCAAATGTGTTAACCCACCAGTCTTTACCCAACAGCTTAGAATAATTAAAACGGGAGACCCTCCAGTAAGCTGAAAACATGGGCTGGAACCTGACTCTTCATATTTGACAAATTGCAGTGGGAAAGTACAGTGCTTTCTGGTGTAAAATAAAGAGAGTAAGAGTTGTTTTTATTTTTTTAAATCAAATAGCCAAAGTATTTGAGTCTTATTAATTGTATGCCATGTATTTAGGATATTTCTGTCAGCCCTAGTAATATGGCTGGAGTGCTGAAAAGGGAGGTAGAGGGAGACAAATGGAGAGAGATGAAGAGAGAATTTGGGGAGTAAATTGTGCCTTTCTTTACATTTAATCTGTATTTTTCTTTATGTATATTCTGTGTGTCTGTCTGTCTGTGTGTGCACATGGGTGCAGTACGCACAGCAGCCAGAAGAAGGCATCAGATCTTTTGGGACTGAAGTAACAAAAAGTTGTGAGACTCCATGTGGTTGCTGGGAATTGAACTCAGGACCTCTGTAAGAACAGCCAGTGTTCTTAACCACTTAGCCATCTCCCCAACTATTCTTTGACATTTAAAAGAATATTCATATTCACTGTATTCATGCCCACCGTGAACCTCAGGTTAGAATGCTGTCTGACTAGAACCCATCTGTATGGGTTTACATCTTGCATAATTTATGCATAATTAATTCAGGGCCAACATCCACTTGGCTGAATAGGAATTAACTTAGTAACTTTAAGCACACATGTAACTGGGTGTGCATTCGGGGCTGGTTGTGCATATGTGTAAGAACACAGTGAAGCCAGATCCAATATTTCAGTTTGATGCCATTAATTATTTTTTTGCTGTATGAAATCTTTGATTCATATTCTTTGAGCTATTCTCATTAGTTGCAAACAACAAAGCTAGACAGTGGCATTATCTGAGATGAGAGAAAGCAGACTGAGGTACCTTTCCATTGGGCTGGAATTTCCATGCTAACCATAGCGTAAAATGCAGACGAATTCATATTCTATGGCTGTGATGGCAAATCTAACTGAACATGAGCTGTGCTTGAGAGAGGAGATGCAGGCTCAGAAGGTGCGGCTCTTTCCTAGATGGCTGTTGTCAGCACCTTGGACAGCGCCCGGCATTGATTCCAGGACCAGACTCTCCCTCCCATAGTTTGGGAGACTCACCAACAACCTCCCTGACTTGTGTCAGTAGGTCCCTAGGCAAACATTCCAAAAAGCCAGATTCCCAAAAACAGGCTGGAAAGACACACACACACCATGCTCAAACTGTGGTGGGTGCTTTCAGGGGAGAAAGGGACTTTATGTCTGTGGTCTGTGTTACATTCTTTGTTCTAGTTTCCAATGTTCCTATGGTAGAAGCCATGTCCTTGACTTCTAATGGGTCGCTCATACCTCTGCAGACATCCCAGACTCGTATGGGTGTGGGATCATTCACTGAATCACTGGCAACAGAGGCACCACCAGGGAAGGCTTAAACTATTCTGAAGTCTGCCATCCCCAGAAAGCCCTGGTTATCCCATGTATGAGGGGCAGAGGAACACTGACTTGGAAGCTCCCTGTGAGAGTTAAGAATCACTTCTGAAAGAGAAAGTTCCTGGGTTGTAGCAGGAATGGTGGGGCTTCCCCTATGTTAACGCTGGGTGCCATGAAACCACAAAAGCATCTCCTGGAGGAGGACCTAATTGAGAACTGCCTGACAGATCAAGGATTGTTGATGCAAATAATGTCAGCCAATCAGGAACTGCTGTTTAGAAGAGATGCTTTCCTGGGACCAATGGGGCGCAGGAGGAGGGTATTAAAGGGGCTTGCAGCAGTGCTCAGATGAGCTTGCTGCACGTTTCTCACCAGCTCCCGGGAATCTGTGTCGTTGATTCTGTACCAACTCACCCCAACGCCCAAGGGCAAGTAGAGTCAGGCGGAGAGCTGTCCAGTGCACAGACAACACTAGGTTGAGAGACTAAGAAAATAATTTTCTTCTACTGGGGATGGAACCCCAATCACAAGACACCCAGGATTGTAGGAGTTTGTGTCACCCGAAACTGAGGACATAGAAAGGGGTGGATGTTCTCTCTGTGACAGCTAATCTTGGCTATCAACTTGAATGCACCCGGTATCAACTAAAAGCCAAGCCAATGGATAAACCTGGGATAGATATTTTTAATCAGATTACTTGAAGGAAGAAGACCTACCCTAGTCCTGATTTACACCTCCTGCTGGCAACCTAAATAAAGGACATAGAAGAAGCAAGCTTTTATTTTTTGCCTGCTCATTCTCACTCTTGCTGACAAGTTCATCTGTTCTGTTGCTACAACTGGTATTAAATCCAACTTCTTCGAGATTCTGATGTAGACTGAAAGCCGGCAGCTCTCCAGGAATCCTCCAGGACCCCAGCACCAGACTGCAACTGCAGAGAAATCCAGACTCATGGATTCTCAGATTCTCAGCCTTTCTGTCAGGAGACAGCCATCGTTGGACTACTGAGACTGCATCCCGTGAGTCACTCTAATAAATTCCTTTCTAATGTAAGTGTTTATTCTATCTGTTCTGTCCCTTCAGAGAGCTCTGGCTAATACAGGCAACTTTCTTGGACAATGGTAACTTCAGGTGCCTTTGCTGGACCCTTTGGATCTGCAGAGCATGGAAGGGCAGCAGCTCGGTGCCTCTGAATAGGACATGGGAGCCTGGGAGCCTGGAATTGAATCCCCAAGATCAGCAGCCATGCTAGACCAAGAAGCAGCAGTTTCCATAACCGGGCTGGACAGTGTAACTCCAGCTATCTGGGAGATTCCCACCAAACAGATGGGATGTCCTAAAGTCACCATGGAGGAAGCTGTGCTGACTGGGTTGAACTTACAAGGTAGGAGCAGGCATGGTATCTGCTGCCCACTCCTACCTTGGAAGGATACAGCCCTTCCAAATTAGGTAAAATGTTTCTGTAACCTGCCTGTTAAGCTTGAACACCTGTAAGTAGAGGCTGTGAATGACAGAAAGGGTGACTCATAGAGTTATAGAGATGATAGGTTGGGAAAAGGAGAGGAGAGGGAAGGATGGGAGAAGGGGGAAGGAGAGAGCTACAGCCTTGAAGGGACTCCATTTGTCACTTCTGGGTCCCACTGGACAGATACAAGTGGCTTATCCTGACAGCCGATGGTGAAATGAGAACAGACCCACAGTCACACACAACCAATGCTGACAAGACTGGGAATGATCGCAGAAGCCAGTTCTCTCCCAGGCCTTCAGAGAAGTTCTCAGGCAGCACAAAGGAGGTGGAGCCCCATCCCACCCCACCCCACCCCACCCCCATGCCCTCCATGCTGGATTCTGATCCTCAAAACAAGGCAACAAGTCACTTGATAAAGCCCACAGCAGAAATAGAAATGCCATTACAAGTATGGAAGCTCATCAGGCCTTACAACTTGGCAGGGCATGAGAAGGGAGGGGCTGACCACATTTTCCTAAGAGTGAGGTAGAAATGTTCAACATGAAGCCAGGCCATGCTGGTCTGCACCTTTAATCCCAGCACTCGGGGGGGGGGGCAGGGGGGGAGAAGGCAAATCTCTGAATTCAATGCCAGTCTGGTCCACAAAGTAAGTTTCAGGACAGCCAGGGCTACACAGAGAAACCCTGCCTCAAAACTGCCTCAAAAAAGGAGAAGGAAGAAGAAGATGAGGCGGAGGAGGAGGAGGAAGAGGAGGAGGAGGAGGAGGAGGAGGAGGAGGAGGAGGAGGAGGAGGAGGAAGGAAAGAAGGAAGGAAAGAAGGAAGGAAGATTCAACATTGATAGAATATGATGCTGTGTCTCCCCAAAATACCCAGGAGAGTCAGTCTGGAGGAAGAAGGGAGAGCTGTCTCCCAGGTCCTGTATGGGTTGGATAGATGGCAGGGACCGAAGGTGAGGTAAAGGAAGAGGACATAATCACTTCAGGAGTCACCTGTACTTCACACTTATCCAGCGCTCTAGTCAGGAAGTTTGCCTTGAGTTCACGCATCTAGTGCAGCCATTTCTTTGCAGGGGGAAAAATTTCATTTTTATTGTTTAAATAGGAAGTAAAAAATCAATCTACACGACAAGGACATTTTTAAAGGCTAATTTAGTGAAAATTGTATGAAAAATGTAGAAAATAATTTTTTCCTAGCAGTGTAGATCCGAGTTTTCTATTTATATGCAAATGCTGGATGTCTGAGCCTATTTTATGTTTTACAATTTTGAAATATTACCTATTTCATAAACCTTGGATTAATGAAGTCCTGACAGGATAGTGAGTCCTTTTCGGAAAATAGTTTTCGAAGCTACACTCCTTCATGTAAATTTGTTACAGCTATTTCTTGCTCCACGGAAAACCACAATGAACATTTTAATTCTTAGCTATAATGTGCCCTATTTTTCCCACATTATTCAAAAGATGAGTTGGTTCTCCTTTAAGATTTACTTTATTTTTTTATTATACACATGCCTGCAAGTTTGTGCATATGAGTGTAGTACCCGTGGAGGCCACAGATATAGGATCCCACCCTGACTTAAAGGCACTTGTAGGTCACCTGGTGTAGGTTCCAGGAATCGAACTCAGGTCCTCTGCAGAAGCAGGACTTGTTCTTAACCCCTGAGACATCTCACCAGACCCTTGTTGGACTTTGCTGGTTGGTTTTGGTTTTGTCATGCCTTGTTTTGTTTTTTGTTTTGTTTTGTTTTGTTTTGTCATGTTTTGTTTTGAAGAAAAAAATTATATGTTAAATCGTTCAAAGTAAGCCTACCTCTTACAGCTTAGCCAGAAACATCTGCAAATCTCTGCCTATCAGACCTTCTGTGACAAAGGGACACTCAGTCTCCCCCCAGCAACCGCATTGAATCTACGATCATGCCTGAGGAATGCATGTCTATGAGGGTTTCTCCAGAGAGGAAGAGGAGAGATCTGTCCTGAGTGTGGAGACAGCAGCCCAAATCATAGGATTAAAGGAGAGAATGAGAAAGGCCACACAGCACTTTCCCTCTTTCTGCTGTGCTCCTGCAATCAGAGAGCAGCCCCTATCACAAGGTGAAAACCCTCCGTAACCAGGAGGCAGAATAAACCTTTTTTTCCTTTTCTGTCTTCATTGGGCATTTGTCTCTCCTATGGAACAGTAGCTAACATGGGAGCATTTTCAAGTTGCCCAGGAATTCCCTAGGTTATTTGGTGGCCTGAGTTTTACATGTATATAATGGTCCCTGTGGAAGGAGAGTGGATAATTCAGATTTATTCGCTAATTCTCTCCTGCATGGTGAGAACTTATATAACATAGAAAGGTCCTCACATGCATGAGGAGTTAAGAGGGCCATCTGGGACTGAGTTCAAATCCCCAGATTCCCCAAAGAAGCTGATAACATTGTGGGTGAGCATGTAACCGCAGCATTGTGGGAGAAGGGATCATGGGGCTTTCTCATGGTCTGCCCAGTTCCAGGTTCAGTGAGAGATGCTGTCTCAAAGGAATATTGGAGAGTGACCACCTTGTTGCTATCTAGGGTTCATATCAACATGTACATATGCACACACATGCATGCACACACAGATAAACAGTTACACATGCACGCACATGCACAAATTAATAAAGGTAAAACAACATATAAAAAGAATAAATGTGTGTTATTTGCAATCTCTTGTTTTTAACCAGATCTTGCCTGGCTATTGAATGTAAGAAATTCTATAATCCTTGAGTTGAGGCAGGAGCCATATTCTCCCTTTTGTAAACATTAGTTCATTGCTTAGTGTCCATTCACAAACTCTCAACCCCATAGCCTGCATCCTGCCCACAGCCATCCTGAGAACAGAACGAAACTGGGAGGAGGTGTGCATTCGATGGCTTGTCCAGGAATGTCTCTTTCTGGCTGCAATGACTTCATTTTCAAGTTATTGTGATAATCAGAGGGCAATTGCCTCATTGGTAAGATCTGCGGGGACATAGGGAAGAGGATTTATGGACGTGGGCTAATGAGGCCTGGCTGAAGACAAAGGCCATGAGTGCCTCTAAGCCTCTCAATTAGCACAAATCTCAGTGTGCCAACGGAACTGTTTATACTGCGTCCGTGATCTGAGCCCCGATTAGGACTTGCCTATCGGGCCAGGAGGATTAGACAGAAATAATCAATGAGTACAGAAGAGGGGGAATGTGTCCAGGAGCTTCACCCTCTGACCATCCACAGAGCCTTGCAACACCCAAGGGACACCTTCAGAGGACACTAGGACGGACTACGCAGACACAGGACTCCTCACCACCCTCCTCCCAGCACATGAGCCCATTTGCCATACTGCAGTGTGATTCGTCCCATCAATAGCTCGAATGTTCATCTGCCCAGAATCACCGCAGTGGAGGCTCATGACATCAGGACAGATGGGAAGACATCTCATGGTTTGTTTTTTTTTTTCATTACATTTGTGTCTGTGACATCACCACCGCTTTGATCCTTGGAGGAAGGTGTGTCCCCGCTCCCCTCAGCGCCACCTCACTGGCGACATGCTGCCTGTGTCCTGGGACACTCATCTCCTGCCTTCCTTCCTTCTCCAGCTGCTGTTCGGTGGATCTGGGGGCATTGGATCTCTGATATGGAAGATCAGAGACTGGCAGGGTGAGGACAGAGGGCTGGGTCCTGGCACCTGCCCTGGCCAGGTAGGTTCACACATGATCCATACCTGAGACAAAACAGGGGGGCCAGTGTCCTCTCACTTTGTCTATTCTGGAGTAAGGGAAAGGAATATGGCCACCCTAGTTGGGTCTCATGTTCCTTCCCACCAGCATCCTTAGACACAATTCCCTGTCTGAACCTCCATCTATATCATGTTTCCTTCTGAGGTCTTCATCTCCTGGTGACAAGTGATTTTCTTTTGTTTATTCAAGAACTCCTCCTAAATCACTGGGTCTTCTCCTGAGCCTGGAAGCCAGCCTCAGATGAGCGTCTGCCCTTTCCCAAGTAGACAGCCACTGCCATATCTACAAGTCCAGAGAAGCAAGCAGCTTGCCTGACCTTACCAAAGCTTCCCACCCAGGCCTAGCCTGCCCCCTTGTGGCTGAGCAGAGGCCACATGGCTTCTTCCAGTCAAGAGATTCTCATCAGGGGCTGCTTCTGAGAGAAAGAGAGGTCAAGGTTCATGCTGAAGATGTTGGCTCACTGTCGCATGGTCAGTTTCTAGCTCTCTGGATCTCTTCTCTCTCCTCTACAGTTATGTGTGATATTCACATGTCAACCTGATTGAATGTGCTCTGACCTCTGGGTAGTCTTTGCTGATGGCTTCAGAGAACACAGCAAAACCAAAGATTTTGGAAAGACTGTGCTGTTCCTGGTTCCAAGGTGTGAAGATTCCCCAGGCAGAGGAAGCAGAAGAGAGCTTAAAAGTGAGTGCTGAGACATTTGTGTTGGTCCACCCAGAACAGGGGTTCCACCCCCAGCACCTCCTCTTCTTGGTGGTTGGCTCATAAGAGTCAAGCACCTGCTGATTGTGTGGAGATGAAAGCGCACATACATGCAGTTACCAGTGGAGACCAGAAGGGGGCACCTAGAACTAGAGTTCCAGTTGGTTGTGAACTGCCCTACATGTCTGGGTATTAACCCAGATCCTCTGCAAGATCTTAACTGCTCAACTATCTCTCCAGCTCCATGCATTTCTTTTATGGTTGAGCTACTGTGCCTGCATCATGGAGAATTCTATAGTAGACTATGAAGACACCATTTCTAGGCTGGAGATGTGGTCCAGTAGACAAAGCGTTCACCTAGCATACAAAGGCCCTGGGTTCTTTCCTCTACAACAAACAACACACACACACACACACACACACACACACACATACCACACACAAAGGTACACCCACCACCCTCTTTCAAACTCGTGGCTTCTTTTTCCATTAATTATTGCTAAATGTATATATTTAAATATGTTTAAATGTATCACATATATTTAAATACACAAATACACACATATATATGATACATAGACATATACATTCTTAACTATAACCTGCTCAGTCCACATAATGTTACATGTAAGTATGTTTTTCAGGGCTGACCATTTGGTATTAGTAACTGATCAGTGTGCTCTCACTGGAGAAGACTGTCTCCCATTCTCAGGATTCCTCAGTTGCCTGTAGTTCTCTGTGTAGGGTTGAAGCCTCTTGGGTTCTCCTCCATCCTCACTCATAAAATGCCTGGCTTTTTATGTGGATGCAGGGATCTGACTTGGATCCTCCTATTTGCAGAGCAGGCATTTGACTCGCTGAGCTGCCTCGTGGTCCCAGAAGTGACGAGTGGATGGTGTGAATGGGTGACTTTTCATGTCACTTCCACCTCCTGTGGAAATTTAATTAACTGCCATGTGTACCCTCACATATGAGACCAGTTCAAACGTATGGGTTGCTTTGCTGAGTCCCACACAGCTTGAGACTGGTGTTCTCAGAAGTTGAATGTGTTATTCTTCAAATATACAAAATGTTTTAACATATCTAAGATATGATTTTTTTTCTAAAAAAGAAAAACATAGGCATTCTCAGACTCTTTGATTCAGATTTTTGTGGTGTGTGTGTGTGTGTGTGTGTGTGTGTGTGTGTGTGTATTTACAGCTCCAAACAATGATTTTCTCCAGGCAGAATTCTTTATCATTTTGCTACTGCAACTTACAACTCAGGCCTGATCTAACTCCGAGTATGTTGCTACTGTCAACAGCAACTACAGGCACTATGGAGCCTTAAAAGCCCAGCTCTACAGACCCTTCCCAGAGGTGCTGAGTCTTTCCCATGGTTAAGTGGAGCTTTAAAAGCTCAGCTCTGGAGAGCTCCTCACTTTAAAGCCTCTGCACCTCCTTCCTACATGGCTGATGCTAAACTCAATCCTGAGCCAGATGAAGAAGGGTGAAAACACACACACAGTATAGAAGGCAGTCAGGTCATAAGGTGAGACAATTCAGGCCCCTAGGAGCTGAGATCACAGGAGGCAGCCTGGGTTTGCACAATCACAGACTCTGCACTAATACTCCATGAAGCTGAATGGTCATTGTTTGAACGTCTGTGGACTGGAAGGAATGGTTTGGGGTGAGAGAGTGGAGTGATTCCAGACCAGGCAGCATTTACATAAGACAAACATTTGAGCTCATTGTCTAATGGTGAGTCTAGCACCGTCAGTGCCAGGAGATCAGAATTCACTCTGAGCACATTTGAGATTCCGTAGGGAAGATCACAGCCTACCAAGGTTCATTAGAAAAGCCACTTTCATGCTATACTCACTGACTTCCTGTGATCTGTGTGACCTCAGCCTCATTGTGTGAACCACCAAGCTGCGTGTCGCAGAATGATGCGCTCCCAATCCCAGGTGTGTGTTTCCTCGAATATCAGCTGCAGCCATGATGGATCAGATCAGCCATGATCAGTCTATCCCTGCTGTATTTAATTTTTGTAGTGGATAAACTGAGCAGGAAAGAAATGCCAGGGAGAGAGGGGGCGAATTTTTGAATTAGAAGTTTAACATTCTTTGAAGCATCAGCTCTTTTTTTTTTTTAAACCCTAACAAAGCCTGGGAAATTAATTTGATAAATATCTCCCCTCTACGGGCTTCCGCCATTGAGCGAGACTTCTCCATAGTCCTTATCAAAAAAAAAAGAAAAAGAAAAAGAAAAAAATCTGGGGTTATTGTTCAGACTACAAACTCAGGCTCCATCCTGGGAGACACAGCCACTGGGGCCAGGGTGGGGGACAGCAAGAGGGCAGTTTGTGGAGCTGAATGAATTCTGAAGGTCAGGCAGGCTCTGCAAACTGCTGAGGAAGCTTACGCAACCTCAAGCTTCCTCCCCTCCTTTCCACGTTCAGAGATGAGTCTTTGCTGATGGCTCAGTCAGCAGAGTCTGCCATTCAAGTGCAAGGTTCCCCAGTTCAATCCAAACCCACGTGAAAATGCCAGACATGGTGGCATGTAATCTCAGCCCTGAAGAAGTGAACATGGGGGCTCCCTGGGGCTCTCTGGGCAGACAGTCTGGCTTGTAAGCCCCAGGACAATGAAAGATCCTGTCTCCAAAGATTATTAGGTGAAATAGAAGCACCCTTTACAAATCTCTACATTTCTGTCAAAAGCGCTACCAATGTCCATTCGCCTATAAATAAGCAAAGGCATGGTGGGGCATGGGATGTCCTAGCTAGTAGCTGTTGGATGCTCTCTGTACTGCCTTGGCCGCCTTGAGCTTTTTAAAAGAACTGTCAATCACACAGCCTACCCTGACTACCTTTATGCCAGCATCAGAAATGCAGAACTCCATGGTACCATGGGGAAACTACACAGTGATCCCAGCTGCTTGCAGACAGGACTCCAGTCTAGACTGTTTCAATTTACACTAAGCTCTTTGCTATCACAAGCCTCCATTACCCTCCACCCTGACCAGAGGGAGTACCTCCCCTAGTGTGACTGTGGCTAAAGAGGCAAGCTTTGATAGGTGCAAACACAAGCCTTCATTTGCATTGAGGTCTGCTGTGATTGGTGAAAGCACAAACCTTCATTTGCATGTGACAACTGCTGTGAGTGGTGCAAGCACAAACTTCCATGTGTGTATATGTGAGGTCTTCTGTGATTGGTGCAAACGCCAACATTCATTTGCATTTAGTGACTTACCACTATGATTCGCACAAACATAGCTTGATTTGAATGCACACATATAAAATAATAAAGTTGCAAACATTGAACTCTGTCAGTGCTGGCTGAACAGGACTGCACTCAAGGCACCTTTCTTTCTGTATTAGAAATACTCACCATCTGGCCAGTCAGTGCAGGTCCACTCAGCCAAAGTTTGTACTAGTTTCCTCTTGATCCTGTCACATCACCCCAATTCCACATCTTTAACAAAACAGATATATTACCTAATGAATATGGAAGTCAGAAGTCCTAAAATCAAGTCCAATCAGAAAGATGTGTGTAAAAAGTAAAGCTGGACAAAGGGCCAGTGAGAAGGCCTGGCAGTAGACAAAGGAATTTGCAATAGCCTGACAATGACAATTCTATCCCTCAGTTCTGGGGCGGAAGAAGAAAACCAACTCCCAGAAGTTGTCCTCTGATGTCTACAGTGCCATTACACGCCCACTCTCTCACACACAAACCCACAACCACAGCCATAATAACTTAAGACAAATACAAAGATGAGAATAAAACTAGTAAACATAGCAACTGGGTAACTGAGACTAGTAGGGGAAGATAGGAAAGGGAAAAATGGGGTGGGGGAGCGGTAGTTGTAAGACAAAATGTTAATGATGAGGATGAACAAATGAGAGAGAGGAAGAGGCAGTGTGATATACTGATAAAAGATGAGGTGGAGACACCCTGGGTGGCATCCATTCTGGGTTGTTAAAATATTCTCCTAACTTTGATCAGATGAACTAGTTTTTTTTGTTGTTGTTTTGTTTTTTAAGCCCAGAGGAGCCCCAGCTTCCAGTAGAGCACATAGAAAGGCATCAAAGGACTGACCCCAGCCCCTAAACATCACATGAACCTCTCTCTAACCCAAGTCAGCATGGGAGCTCACTCTACTCAAAAATGTCCTTCTCTGTGGCTGCTCCGGAGTTTTTGGTTTCAAGCAGGTGAGCTTTACTGTGAGGTTGGGGCTCCTAGAAATATCAGAAGCCACATCTGTTAAAGTCTTGCCAACAAGGCTGCCCAAACATGAGCTGGACAGGTGCAACAGTAAACATGCTAATAAGGATTAAGGAAAGCCTTCGTCCTTCCACGCTACACAAAGAACTGAGGGCAACTAAGGAATGTGGCAGCGAAGAAATGGTCTTCCTTGGGGAAGAGCACACTGATTGGTTCTCAAAAACCAAATGGTCATCCCTGAAAACACAAGTAACATAATATGACAACAACTGAGCAGGTTGTATTTATGCATTTAGGAATACACACACATAGACACACACACACACACACACACACACACACACACGTATGTAACAAGAATGTTTTTTAAAAGGAAGTCATGAATTTGAGAGAGAACAGGAGAGGGATACATGGGAGGAAAGGGAAAGGATGCCATTATATTTGAATTTCAGAAAAAATAAAAACTACATATGCATCTCTATGGGTATGTGTGTCTATATTAAAAAGACTTGGGAAGAAACTACAGCACGGAGGCATCTGGAATCTGAATGCAGGAAATGCCAATGGCCCTTGGGATCAATAACCATTTGACCCCTGAGTCTGCCTTCCCATGTGAGTCTCACTCTCAGCCTTGGCTGCCCCTGCCCTCAACCATCTACAAGGATATTACAGTCCAGCCCTGTGAAATTCCAAAGGCCAGGACGTGCATTTGATTTAACGGTGTGACACCAACCAAGGAAAACAGAGCCATAAAACAAAGACGGATACATCTGCTGCACCTGCCAGGGGAGGGACAAGAATGAATGGAGGGGAAATCAGGAAACGAAGGCCCTGGCCAGTCTTCCCACCCCCCAGCCCCACCCCCACCCCTACTTGTTTGGTGATAAAATTTGGCCAGATGCTTGTAAACTTCACCTGCAGCCTCCCACCCACCTGGAGTCTAATCACACTTAAACCTGGCGCCTGGCCTGTGTGTCATGTTTTTCTTATTAATTTTCAGTAAAAAATCTGTGAACAGGCACGGGACTCCCATTCTTTATTTTATAAGTGAAAGACACAGATGCAGGGACAGGTAAGATGTTTATCCAAGACTACAAAGATGTGGAAAAGTTGGGGAGGGGGTAGAAATGGTTAGGAAATTCCAGAGAGATAATGCCCCAACCATTGCATGGTGCTGCCTGCTGAGTATGCTTGGGAGGGATGAGAGCCATGGGAAAGAAGGTACTGAATTCACAAGAGCAAAATGATGCTAGCTGGGGATATAGGTCAGTGGGTAAGGTGTTTGCCAGGCATGAATGAAGCCCTGGGTTCTAGTCTCCTGCACCACAGAAACTGGGCATGGTGGTACATCCCTTGTAACTCCAGCATTCAGGAGGTGGAGACAGGGGGATCAGAAGTTCAAGGTCATCCCTCAGATACTCAGTGAACTTGTGATCAACCTGGGCTAAATGGGACCATATTTCACCATATCTCAGAGAGAGACAGAGACAGGGACAGAGAGACAGAGACAGAGAGAGACAGAGACAGGAGTGGGAAGGGGGAGTGGGAAGAGGGAGGGAGAGATAGATCTAGAGATATAGACAGACAGTCAGCCAGGCAGCCAGATAGATAGGTGATAGACAGAAACTAAATTGGTCCCCTACAATACAATCAGAGCTTTTGGTTAAACCCATAACTGGGTATATGTAGCAGGAAATGTTTTTTAAAAATGCAATCCACACTCAAGCCAACAAGGCACCAGCCGGCCTTGTTCTCAACTCCTGGAGACTCTCTGACTGGAGCTCCAAATTTTCTCCACCACCTCGTTAAGTTCCCATGTCAGGTCCCTGCCACACCAGTCCCATGCTTCCGAATTCCCTGGAGCCCTTTGGAGTGCATTTCTTGTAAACCCACACTTTGCACCATACCTTTCTCTGGAACTCAGTCAAGATGCAACATGAAGGAAAACACCACCACACAATTCTGTTTTTTTGTTTGTTCGTGTGTGTGTGTGTGTGTGTGTGTGTGTGTGTGTTTTGTTGTTTTTGTTTTTGTTTTTATTTGAGACAGGGTTTCTCTGTGTAGCCCTGGCTGTCCTGGAACTCACCCTGTAGACCAGGTTGGCCTCGAATTCAGAAATCTGCCTGCCTCTGCCTCCCAAGTGCTGGGATTAAAGGTGTGCGCCACCACCGCCGCCCGACTTCACAATTCTTAGTTTAGAATCAAAAGGCAACATAATTGCTGGGCGCAGCAACTGGCATCCTAAGAGTAAGCCATTCTAAGTTAATCACAGATCCAAACCTGAACCAGGGGTCTCCCCTACCTACATTTCTGCCCCATTGTCCTTCATGTCCAAAAATCTACTCCCCTTCTCCTGCCTCCGCAGTCCCTGGGTCCGACCCAGAAGTCCTGCCTCCTTGCCCAGTGATTGGTTTCTTTATTCATTTGAAGAGTCTCATAAAGTCCTGAGTACATGATTCACTTCTCATCCCAGGTAACCCGTCTTGGGGAATCAGAATTAGCATCAAAATACAAACAGCACCAGGGCTATCCACAACAGGCATATATGCTCATCCTACTGAGTTTCTGTCTGAAATCCCCTAAGCAGCAGGAAGTTTTGCTCAGAGGTAGGAGGCTCACCTGGCCTGCGTGAAGTTCTGTGGGTTCAACCCCCACAGCAATACAGACACAATAAGCCAGTGTCCCCCCTCTCGCTGAAAATGACACTTTTAAAGGACTCAAAAGAAGTCACTGGAAAGCAGTGACCCACCAGGACAAAGCAGATGTGAGAGGAGATGTGGAATCCATAGTACTGGGGGCCTTGGAATCAGGGGGGACAGTGGTACGCCTGAACGCCTTGATTGTACAACCACCACCGCTGAACCCATTGTCCTGTGAGAACCTGGCAGGCAGTTACATCAAAGGTGCCCTGAGCCCCAGAGTGCAGAAATCGGGGGGTGGAAAATAATTCCTCAAAAGCTGAGATTGTCTTCTCTATGTCAGAGCAAGCAGTTCCCTCCCTTGCCCTCAAAAGAGACTGAGGGGTTTTCCTGGAAATGATTTTCTCAGAATCTGTGAACAGTTAAGGAAATGGATCAGGATTGATGCCTAAGTCTACCAGCTGAGCAGTGGGCTATCCCTGGAGCACCTCACCTGGCCACCATGATCATAGTGCTAACAACTGAATGACCCCTCTCCTGAGCTGCAGACTCCCACAGGGACAAGGATGCCGCTCTGAAGACTATTAAGCCCGGAAAAGGGAAGAAAGTAAGAATACAGACAGAAAGTCTGTCTGCTCCACACGATCCAGGCCCATCCCTCAAGGACTCCATACAACCTAAGGCCATCACCCTGAAGGGTTCCGCATGACCCAGGCCCATCCCTGGAGGACATCATTCAAGGACTCTAAACTCTCCAGGCTTACCATCCCCCATTTGGCTCTCGGGGCACCCACTTCAAATAGTATGTGTCAAAAGAAAAGGCAAAGATTAAAGAGAAAAAGAATCAGAAAGAAAAAAAAAGACCAGGCATAGAAGAAAGAAAGAAAAAAAAAACTAAAGAAAAACTCATTAATATTTGTATTCAAGTGCATGAAGTTTAAAAATGATGGTCTTTTTTTATGAAAATGAACTGTTTTATACTCTCTTCTGAGAAGGGGGTTTAGCTGTGGCCAAAGCAAGAGAAAATTATTATTAGCTGGGGAATGTGGTTCTGTGGGTAGGATGTTTCCTGGACATGCATGAACCCTAGGTTTTATCCCTCATACCACATAACGTGCACACCTGTAACCCCAGCACTCAGGAGGAAGGGGCAGAGGGATCAAGAGTTCAAGGTCATCCTCAAATATATAGTGTCTTAGTGTGGGCTGGCTTACCGTTCCAGAGGTTTTAGTTCATATCATCACAGCAGCGAGCATGACAACATACAAGGGGCCATGGTGCTGGAGGCACTGAGAGTTCTACACCTTGAGCTGAGGGCAGCCAGCAGGAGACTGTGTTGTGGTTTGTATTTGTTCCACTCCAGGAGTGCACTATTAGAAGGTGTGCACTCCTTGTTGGAGTAAGTTTGTCACTGTGGGTATGGGCTTCAAGATTCTCATCCTAGCCTCCTGGAAGTCAGTCTTCCCCTAGCAGCCTTCAGATGAAGATGTAGAATTCCCAGCTTCTCCTGCACCAGGCCTGCCTGGATGCTGCCATGTTCCCACCTTGAAGCTAATGGACTGAACCTCTGACCCTGTAAGCAATCCCCAATTAAATGTTGTCCTTATAAGAGTTGCCTTGGACATGGTGTCTGTTCACAGGCAGCCAGGAGGGGGCAGTGTCACACTGACCAGACTTGAGCATATCTATGAGCCCTTAAAACCCCCACCTCTACAGGGACACACTTCTTCTAACGAGATCACACCTCCTAATAGTGCTATTTCCCGAGGGCCAAGCATATTCAAACCACCACACATAGTAAACTTGTGGTGAAGCTGGCCTAAATGGGAACATATTTCACCCAATCTCAAGGAGGGAGGAAGAGGGAGACAGACAGACAAAGAGATGTGTGGATAGATGATGTATATATAGATAGACAGATAGACAGGCTGAGCCTTAGAGAGGGCAACCTAAGCTAAACATACAGGACCTGAAAACAGAAGTCACCGCCACCTACAGCACTTGACTGGTGGTTCAGGGTGTCACCTGGGACAGAATGTGTGGGTCACAGGCTTTATGGGGGCTAGGTAGGAATAAGAGATCAAGCTTAACAAAGGTAGTACACATTAGGGAAACTGAGGCTTTGAGCCTGCTTTTTTTTTTTTTTTTACCTCTAGGGCTCCCAGCTGAGCCCTTTGATATCTCTCAGAATTGGCCAGCCCCAGGAACCCTCCACTCTTGTCCCCTGGACAGGGTCTTAAAGATGTCAAATCACCATAAGACACAGAATAGTGGTTTAAACCTATTTCAAAGACAGGAGCGTTCAAAAAAGAACCAAGAAAGGGGATGGGGAGGGGATGGGGAGGTGAGTCAGTGAGGTGCTTCCCACACAAGCCAGGACCTGAGTTCAGATTCCCAGCACCCGTGGAAAAAGTGGATGTGCTGGTGTGTCTATAACCCCTGCTTGCCATCTACCCATGGAAAAACCCATTACCTTGCCCTTTTCCCATTTCCAGACATCCAAAGGTTGCCTGTAGCCCCTGGCTTGTGGCTACCGTCTCTCTCGAAACATCCTTCCTGTGTCCTCACATCTCCCTGTATCTACACTCCACGCTCTGGATCTCCGGCAGTCATTACTCCAGCCATTCATAAAGTGGCAGGGACACAGTCTTCCCCTCCACTTTAAGCCAGGTTGTATATTGTTAGCAAATCTTATCAACAATAAGAAGAAATGGAAAAAAAATGAAGAAATGACAAGAAGTTTCAGGCTCTGGAAAGAGATGGTTGCACCCGGGGAAACGCCTGGAGGGAGCTGATCATGAAAGCGGAGTTGAGTTGAGTGATGTATGCCATGGAGGAAAAGCGTGGATGTGGGGCTGGGGAAGTGCTATGCAGTCAGGAATTACACACCTGGATCACTCAGGCAACCCTGTAATCCTGTCTCTTCCCCTAGCATGACCACTTACACTGTCCTGGCCCTCCCCACTGATCTATCCTGCTGTGGATACTTCATTACACAAGTGTTCCTTGTTTGGGATACCCCAAAGTTCCAAACTTCCCAATCCTCCTGTCTTAGTCAAAGTTTCTATAGCTTCATCAAAACACCATGTCCAAAAAAAAAAAAGAACTTGGAGAGGAAAGGATTTATTTGGCTTACACTTCATCACTGAAGAAAGTCGAACAGGGCAGGAACCTCGAGGCAGCAGCTGATGCAGAGGCCACAGAGGGGTGCTGCTTACTGGCTTGCTCCTCATGGCCTGTTCAGCCTGTTTAAAGAACCCAGGAGCATGGGCCCAGAGATGGCTCCGCCCACCATGGGCTGGGTCCTCCGCATCAAACACCAATTAAGAAAATGCCTTACAGCCTAATCTTACAGAGGCATTTTTCTCAATTAAGGTCCCCTCCTTTCAGATGGCTCTAGCCTGTGTATCAAGTCAACAGAAGACCAGCGAGGATCGCTTCTGTAGCTCTTTCTTCTTTAGGGTGTGTTTGCAAGGCATTTTGTCAGAGTCGTGCCATGGAAAAGTGCCCGCTCTACGCAGCGGGTCCTCCCCAGCAAATCATGGCTTGTATGCCAATTGCCCAAACTCCACAAATGTTGATTTCCTTTTCTCAAAATCCACCCAAGAAGACAAAGGGCAGAGAGTCGTCTTCAAGGTGAGCCAGAAGCGAACACTGTGTGCCCAGAAAGGGAATCCATCTTCCTGTAACGGACAGCATGAGGAGAAGGATAGAAGGAATGACTCGGCGGTTAGCCCTGCGCTGGGCAGCTCCTTGCAGACTAATGAGTGCCTGTCAATAACTGTCACAAATCTTTAAAGACTCAGTCTGAGGGCATATGTCAGGATGGGCTACTTAGCATTCTGAGAGAGGCATCTGCTCCTGACATTTCGGGGAAATCTTTTCTTACTAATACTTAATGATTGCAGACATCTCAGAAACAGGCTCAGGGGAGCGAAGGAGGGTGGGTAGATGAAGACTGAGGCCCTTTGATCAGTATCTGTTCCTGGATGCTACGATCAGAGCCAGGAGAGGACCTGGTACCCTAAAATAGAGGACTGTTCAAACTCCCCCACCACACATACACATACCTGACAATGTCTGTTTTATGTCATTTCATGTATATGGGTTTTGAGGGTTTTTTTTTTTTTGCAAGAGATATTTGCAGGATAAATATTTAAAATGTTAAAAAAAAAAATAGTTCCTAACCAAGGGAAGGAATTTGTCCAGCAAAGTATCACTCACTGAATAATTATAGGAAATTTATTTTAAATGCAAACCACTCCTAATAATTTAGATAATGCTTGCAAAGTCCCCAGTTGCCTCCCAAAGGTATGTACTCTCCCTACCTTTGATCCTTTCCTGTAATTCTGGAAGCCTCCTTAACAGCAGTGGTTCAGTGAGGATCACGTGATCCTCGGGAGCAGGCATAAGACTCTGCTTCCGAGGATTCTGGGGATCGAACTCAGGTCCTCCTGCTTGAGTAACATGCCTTTCATTGGCTGAGCCGTCTCTCCAGTACTGGCTTTATGTCTTTCTATTTTAGAGTGACTGCTCTGACCTGTGCTGCTCTGTCAGGATAGTGCTGAGGGTGGGAGAGGAGCTGCCCTCTGGGGCTCTGTTCAGGAGGGCACCCATTCATACCCATGTCCCATATATATGTGGGATTGAATAGAATGGCTTACAGACTGTGGTCCAGCTCGCCCAGTAATTTCTGTCTACCAGCAAAAGGTCCAAGAATCCAGTATTTAGTCCATGAGGCTGAATGTCTTGGCTGATCTTTAATATATGTCAGAATCTTGAAGATGCAGACTCCAGTGCCCGTGAAGGAATAGACTTGCCAGGGACAGTGACAGCAAACAGGCAGAGAGAAAGCAACCTCCTTCTTCCGTGTTCTTTATATAGGCTGTCAGTAGACAGTAAGGCTCAGGGCCGGAGAGATGGCTCAGAGGTTAAGAGCACTGACTGCTCTTCCAGAGGTCCCAAGTTCAATTCCCAGCAACCACATGGTGACTCGCAACCATCTATAATGAGATCTGATGCCCTCTTCTGGTGTATCTGAAGACAGCAACAATGTACTCAAATAAAATAAATAAATCAGAAAGGAAGGAAGGAAGGAAGGAAGGAAGGAAAGAAGGAAGGAAGGAAGAAAGAAAGAAAGAAAGAAAGAAAGGCTCAGATTAAAGATGGACCTTCCCACCTCAAAAGAGCTGGATTAGAAGTGGGTCCATCCCACCTCAAAAGATTTAATTTAGAGAAAAAACACTCCTCACAGATGTATACCCAGCTGTTTGGGTTTTAGTTAATTCCAGATGTAGTCAAGTTGACCACCAAGAACAGCTGATAACTGGATAATAAGAGTCATCTTTGGCATTTAGTCAACAGCCCAGATTTAGGTTTCTTGTAGTCACAGCTACTGTGGTACAAAGATAAACAGGGGAGTTTGCCAGCCTGGACTGGGGACTCGCCTTCAAGCAAGAATTGTTTTTTTAAGACTACTTAGTACTCTACTTAGAGTTAAGAAATTATATGTTTGGGTGTCGTGGGTGTGTGTGATTTAGACAGGTTATTTTTCTCTATATGTTTTATTGGTTTTTATTGAAATATTGATTTGACTGCATGCACAGTGGCTATCTGGGTGGGAATTCAAGCAAATGTATGGGAATTCTTGCTGGTTTTTTTTTTTGTTTTGTGTTTTTTATTCGCTTACCCTGTGAGAAGCATAAAATAACTCATTTCAACTTTTATTTCATATCATGGCCCCCCATTTAGTCACCAATATTCTCTACATTAGGGAAGTTTGCTTCAACAATAAAATACAAAAGGTATTAGTGGCCTTTTTCCGCACCTTGCATGATATTTCTCTGCCACATGTCAGCACTTGGCTGTTACCATATTTCTTTCAGCTGTATAATTTTAGAATTTATTTGTAGGCTTGAATGGCTATTACTGCATATAAGGAACTAATTCCGGCTTCATTCCAATAAAGGGCTCTTGATTTACAGGACTAAAACCCCGCAACTTTTCTTCGAAATCTCATTTTCCAATGACTTCTAATGGGTGCCTGACAGACTGCCGGTGGTCAAATCCCGGAGTTTTGCAGTTGAAATAAATTCACTTTATTTTCAGGGACATCTTAGGAGTTAGCAAATAAGTATTTCAGGCTTGTTTGGCAAGAGGACTCCGAGAGGAAGAAATCTGAGAAGCATTTACCGAGTGAAGCCCCTTTCGTGAAATATATTTGATCCTCAAACAACCCACAGGAGGCCTGCAGGAGCTTCTCACACGGCCATGGATCCTGCAGAGCTGAAAGTGTGCTCAGCTGCCACCTAAGGACTGTCACAAGGAGACTCTCACCTCACAGGGGATAAGAGACAATTGATTCCAGAGCCAAAAGTGAGTGCCCATGGCCAGGAACCTATTCCAGTTACTCCAAATTCCATGTTCTAATGTGGAAGAAGTTTCCATAGCAACAGAACAAAGGAAAAAGCACAAAGTAAGACTTTTCAGATACATTGGTAGAAACATAGGCAGGCAGGATAAAGACAAGAGGGGGCAGGTCAGTTCTAGGTCTCCCGTGCTGTCTGGTGGCATTTCGAGCCTCTCAGTTGGTAGAAACTAGAATTTTTGATAAGCTAGCCCATTCTGAAAGGCTTTATCTCTTAGTAAAGGGATATTAAGTCAGAAGTAGACCTGTGTGAGGAATGGCTATTTAAAGGACTAAAAATACCCCCACAATAAAAGGTAATTAGGCGCCGGGCGGTGGTGGTACACGCCTGTAATCCCAGCACTCTGGGAGGCAGAGGCAGGCGGATTTCTGAGTTTGAGGCCAGCTTGGTCTACAGAGTGAGTTCCAGGACAGCCAGGGCTATACAGAGAAACCCTGTCTCGAAAAAAAAAAAAAAAAAAAGGTAATTAGGCTTTGGACCCGAGTCATTCCAACCTCTCCACTGGACTGAGTTCTAATCGATTAATCAAAAGGCTCAGTGGAAGGTACAGCTTCCTTTTGGAAACTTCTGGTCATGGAACATAGCTGAGAGCATGCCCTGCACCAATTACACTTATCCTAGATGATAGAGGCTGGTCCCCAAAGCTGGGGATATGGTCAACTTGATTTTGTTCTGGAATGTTGGCACACAACAGGTGGACAACCTCACTCTGAAGGTGCTTTATTTTAGTGTGTGTGTGTGTGTGTGTGTGTGTGTGTGTGTGTGTGTGCCATGTGCATGCAGTACTGGCAGAGGCCAGAAGGTGGCGTCAGAGTTCTTGAAACTGTCATCGCTGTTCATGGCAAAGTATCCCAGCCACTGAGGTCTAAGGGTCTAAGATCCAAGCCTGATTTGCAGACACACAGGCCTTCTGAATGGAAAGCCTTTCATATCAGAGCCGCGGATTTGTCCCCTCAAAACGCTGGGGAGTCTCAGGAGAAGCCCACATCTTTCTCTGCCACAACAACATTTTAAAGAACAGTTGGGATGGGAGCTTGGAACTCCATAGGAGGATTTGGGGCTCAGGCTTTAAAACTAAGCTGTCTGTGACCCTTCTAGCCATACCTGGGAATAAGAACAGACTCTTTATGAAGTGATAAAAT
Organism: Apodemus agrarius; assembly: GCA_964023405.1. Taxonomy (NCBI): domain Eukaryota; kingdom Metazoa; phylum Chordata; class Mammalia; order Rodentia; family Muridae; genus Apodemus; species Apodemus agrarius. The sequence goes on from OZ030028.1 coordinate 17,476,488, forward strand.
TATTTATCCGTAAACTGGATTCACTGAGCACTGGAGGTGGCCATCGTGTGTAAACTCTTTGCTGTAAAAATAGAGAAATGAAGGCCCGTTAGACACAACTGCCTTGGGATTCCAGTAATGCTAGAGTCCAGATCCACAAACTCAGGTCATAGCTTGGCCATCCATGGGATGGCCTTTAGGATCCATGTGAGGTGTGGGTGGAAAACATTGTTGAAGGTGGGAGAAAGAGTTGAGTCAAGACTGGAGGAGGTTGATGGGAGTCTTATCCAGGTATTGACGAAGGCGCCACTGCAGCTTTCCTTGGTGCGGAAAGAAAAGAGGTCCTAGGGGGAGGCTTGCAATTTACATCCAACCTCATTCAAAACAAAGCCCATTTTAGGGGCTGGGGAGATGGCTCAGTGATTAGGGGCACTGGCTGCATGTGCAGAGGACCTGAGTTCAATTCCCAGCATCCACACAGCGACTCACAACCTCCCATAACGCCAGAAAAATCTGAATGCCCTCTTCTGGCCTCTTCCAACACTGCATACACACACACATACCAACATAGACATACACATGGTTACAAAATAATAAAGATAAATGTTTTCTTTAAAAAGTGTAGCTTACACTGCCGATAAACCAACTGGACTACATTTGGATGGTAGACTGCCACCCCTTCCCCATTTACATATAGTAATTTGTCCAAAAATATGTTTTCTTTCCTCTAATTGTTCAACCGAATCTGAACTGTGGCTCTAGATAGCTCCTGCTTGTCCAGGCCACCCTTAAGAATTCCACCCAACCAAAGCGTAACAAGTAAGCTTTGGGCTACAAATTCAGAGCTCATGACCTAAAAAACAGCCAGGAGGATGTGCATTGAAAGATGTGACATTTAAAGAAAGAGGAAACTCCTTTTTGAGATAAATGACCAGCTGACACAAAATGCATTAATTCCTGAAGCACAGCCCTGAGGACTTTCAGAAAGACATGGAGCTAAAATGTGATTTTTATCTCGCTGTAAATGACTCAACCCAGGCCAAAAAAAAAAAAAAAAAAATCCTTGGACATTGGGTCCTGGGCACTTTCTAAGTGTTGATGCCAACATAAAGAAGGATTATTGAACACCTTGAGAGGGTCCCCATTGGTGGCAGACTTTCTGAAAGCAAGATCAGACTGAGGAGGATGGTGGGAGCTTCTGATCTAAGCCTTACTCTTACAAGAGACATGTTACTTACACTTTCAAACAAGCAGGCTGCCCAGCAACCCTCCTGCTGATTTCATTATTAAAGTATCTGTTTCATTGATCATGGTTGAAGGACCACAGGCCCCTGGGGATTCACAGAGGCAATTTTCAGTGCTTCTGTTCAAACTCCCTCTTCCTTCAATACCTCCAGAAAGGAAAAAAGAAAAGAAACTTCCTATTCAGGCATCTGTCAGTCAAACGCCTTAGCTGTAGTCTGTTTCCTGAAAGCCTCAAGTTGTGCAGACTATGATATGGAGTATCGGAAACCAGGAACACATGGACGGAAGTCAACAAAGGTACTGCCCTCCGTAAAAAAAAAAAAAAAAAAAAAAAAAAAAAAAAAAAAAAAGAAAGAAAGAAAGAAAGAAAAAAGAAAAAAAGAAAAAAAAACATCAAAATGCAAAACTGCTAGCAGCCTTTGCCACTGGCAGTGATAGAATCACCCAAAATGTCTGCTCGCAGATTCTATTAAGCCTTTCTGGAAGACGCTATTGACAGCGTTGCGAGGGGTCTTTTGTTGCTTGCCCACACAAGTCCTATCTGGTCTAGAACAAATGAGGAATGTAAGTGGGAACATGTTCCGCAAATACCACATATCCACATGAATAGGCCAAGGAATAAATAGAAGCGTGTGCTCCTAAACCCCACAATGGATAGAATTGATTGGAATGAACTCCAGTAGACTGTACTCACTCTTTCAAATATTCTGTCCAAAACTCAGAGTGTTGTTTCTGTAACCCCAAAGAAATTTTAACCTTCAGGTAGATGACCCCATCTGTCTGTCTCTTGGCGAGAACATCAGGAGAGCACAACCCACCATGAGATTGCTTTTTATTTGGCCGTGAATGAACATGGGATCCCACCCTGGCCAATGAGAGAAACAGAGCTCTGAGGAGCCTGGGGAAAGCATCCTTATGCTCAGACATGGCTGGGTTTGCTGGGATGCCAGGAGAACCTGCGGGGCCATTCCCTCCAAGGTAGAAAACCCCTGAGGAGTGACAATTAGCAAAAGGACAGAGAATGTACTGTGAGCTCCCAGGACATCCTGCGCTAGAGGCATTAGCCTTGATGTGGGATTCTGTACTCTTCTTTGTACTTAGTTTGGTTCTGTGGATTTACTGTTATCTGAAGTCAGAAGTATCTTTATGTACATTCTATGTTGCTTTTGACTGTGGACTCTTGGGTGGGTGCTAGGGAATCGTCTTTTTAATTTATTTTATTTTTGTCTTGTGCGTATTTGTGTAGAGATGGGGTTGGGTTTTCTTGTTGTTGTTGTTGTTGGGTTTTTTTTCCCCATATGTCTGTGAATCATATTTATGCAGTACCCATGGAGGCCAAAAGAGGGCGTCAGATGCCCTTGAGCTGGAATTACAGGAGATTACCGAGCCACCGTGTGGGTAATGACTTGAACCCAGCTCTTCTGCAAGAGCAGCCAGTGCTTTTCACTCTGCCATCTCTCTAACTCTTACTCTTATTGCTATGATCAAACATGGGAAAGAAGCAGCTTAAAAGAGAAAGGGTTTATTCTGCTTTGCGATTGGAGTGTCCAGTCCCTTATGATATATGGCCTGGGTGGATCAGTCCACAGGTGGAGCTCAGTCCACTGAATTCCCACTGGGTAGATCAGGAAGCAGAGACAGGACTGGAAGACAGGGCTGGAATCTTCCAGTCCCACCTCACTCCTGTGACTTGCTTACTCCTTCAAGGCTCTGCTTCCCAAAAGCTCCAGGATCTCCCAAAGCAATGCCACTCCAGCTGAGGACTGAGCACTTAACTCTATGAGCTGAGAAGATACATTTCAAAACCAAACCTACTGCATTTCCTGCACCTGGAATTTGGACCTCTGACCATGTGTTTTTGAGATGCTAAAATTGATATGAATTGAGATAGTGGATGAGGAAACTAAACCGTTATGGCCAATGTTTATCACCTACTGAGACCTTGAGACCCTGACACAGCTGTGGTTTCAAACTATAAAATGGGATAAATACAACCATCCACAGGTGCACTGTGGTTTCTCACCAAAGGTCCCTGGTAACTAGCAAATGCTCAGTAAATCTCATCATTGGGTTTCTCTCATTTCCCCTCAAATACAGTAAGTACCATTCTCTGTATGCAGCAAACATCCCAGCCCTGAGACTGAAAGTATCATGTGGCTCGCATGTCCTTAAGACACAGCCACAGGCTGGCAACCTCCCCGGTCTACAGGGAGCATCAAAGAAATCATTACCAATGTGAGGTCAATGGGACAGAGGACATCCCACTCGAATGATGGAGCTGCATTGTGAAATGATGGAGAAAGGGGGTCAAGGGAGGGGATTGTACTGCCAAAGCTGCCTAGACTCACAGAGGAGAGTCACTGTGATCTAAGGGAAGGGGATCTGGGTTTGAACTGTGAAGCAGATTGTGAAATAGAATATGGGTGTTCTAAATAAGGAGAAAGTCATATGGAGGACTCACAGAAGTACTGGAAATTCATCTTTGAGGCCACCTGGCTGTGACAGTTTGTATATGCTTGCTTGGCCCAGGGAATGGTACTATTAGGAGGTGTGGCCTTGTTGGAGTAGGTGCATCATTGTGGCTGTGGGCTTTAAGACCCTCATCCTAGCTACCTGGGAGCCAGTCTTCTCCTAGTAATCTTCAGATGAAGATGTAGAACTCTCCGCTCTTCCTGCACCATGCCAGCCTGGATGCTGCCATGCTCCCACCTTGATGATAATGGGCTGAATCTCTGAACTGTAAGCTAACCCCAATAAAATGATGTCCTTATACAGAGTTGCCTTGGTCATGGTGTCTTCATCACAACAGTAAAACCTTAACTAAGACAGAATTTGGTACCAGGAATGGGGTATTGCTGTGATAGGCCTGACTATGTTTTTGTTTGGATGAATGTGGATTTGGGGACTTAGGATTTGGAAAGCAGTGGAATGCTTTAAGTTGGGCTTAATTGGCTTTTCTAGAAGGAATATGGAAGACATTCGTACTGAGGGCAATTTGAACTATGGGGGCTCAAAAGTTTTCAAAGGAGAAGAATGTATGTGACCCAGAGACTGTTCTTGTGATGGTTTGGCGAAGGATGTGGCTGATTTGTGCCCATGTCTGAAGAGTCTGTCTGAGGCTAAGATGAAGAGATTCAGATTAATTGTATTGAGAAAGGAAATCTGAGAAATACCCACCACGGACTTTGTTTTCTGGTTCAGTCTCATGACCGGTGCTTTGAACAAGTGTAGCAAGCTTAGAAAGGAAAAATATAAAATATATAGTTTGTTTATTAAAGGAACACCAGGAATTGAAATGGAGCTGCTGAATCCTGTGTTCTAGGCTATTAAATTGAATTGAGGGAGGGGTGACCTTGGGGCAAGATCCCACCAGCTAAATTTAGGTACAGGCATGGTGGTACATGCCTTTAATCCCAGCATTCAGGAGACAGAGCCATACAAATCTCTGAGTCCAAGGTCAATCTACAGAACAAGTTCCAGGACAGCCAAGCTTAGGCAGTGAAGGAGTTGGAAAACAGAAAGCTGGTGATAATATAATAGAACAAGGGGGCCATGTTCCAGCTCCAGCAAGCAGCAGTACCTGGCAGCTTCAGCCATGTGGCTCTGACTCTAGAGTCAAAAATAGAAGGGACTACTGAGACAATTGATGCTGGTTAGCTGGAGCTATGGAATTAGTGGTGATTAAGAAACGACCAGCATCACTGAGGTGAAATCTTCCGGGAAATATTTTCTGAAAGAACAAAGAAGTTGTGTTGCAGAGATAGCTAAGGTTGTATTTCATGCTGCAGCTGGACTTGGGAATATGTAAGAGTCACCCAGGTGATACTAGTTTTAAGACATGAAGAGGGTCATGAACAGCAGCTGAGGCTTGGCACTGTGAGAGGCCATGGAAGGCCACTGGTGAAAGTGCAGTCTCAGTTGTAGTTGATGGTCCAGGACTGAAGGGGTCATGCAAAGAATTTGAGGCTTGGCATCAAGAAGAGAGACTATGAAAGGTTATTGGTGAAGCCCAGTTATAGCAGAAGACCCAAGTGTATTGGAGATGCCAGTACCATGGTATGATCACAAAGAACAGCAGCAGCAGTGGAGTGTAGTCAACCAGAGCCTAGAGTGCTACAAAAAGCAGAGCTGGAGATGTAACCCAAACCCTTTGGAGGAGCCTAGAAGATCATGTGTGGATTTCAGACATTGGAACAAGAATCTGTGAAGCTGAAGTTCACTTGGAGACCCTAAAATGTTTAAGATGTCAGAGCAATGAGATATCTGCTGAGGAAAGCTGCTAATGGAATGGACCCAGTCCAGGAGAAAAAAACATGTTGCAGTCAACAATGATGAAAAAGGATTTGGAGATCTGAAGACCACTTTGACATCAGACATGGAGAAACAGTGTTTGGAGTTTGCCCATCTGGTTTCCTGTCTTGCTTTGAGGATTACAGTTAAAAGATTGGATAAATCTCAGAAGAGCCTTTGAACTTTTAACATTGTTGAGACTTCGATAGATTATGGGGACTTTGGAAGTTGGATTAAATGTACCTTTTAATTATGTTATGACTAGGCATGGCCCCCATAGACTCATATGTTTGAACAAGCCTATGGGGGCCAGGGAGTGGAATGTGATGGCTTGTATATGCTCAACCCAGGAGCGGCACTATTAGAAGGTGTGGCCTTGTTGGAGTAGGTGTGTCACTGTGGGTGTAGGCTTTAAGCCCCTCGTCCTAGCTTCCTGGGAGCCAGTCTTCTCCTAGCAGCCTTCAGATGAAGTGTAAAACTCTCAGCTCTTCCTGCACCATACTTACCTGGACACTGCCATGCTCCCACCTTGATGATAATAGACTGAAACTTTGAACCTGTTTCAGCTAGCCCCAATTAAACGTTGTCTTCATAAGAGTTGCCTTGGTCATGGTGTCTGTTCACAGCAGTAAAACCCTAATGCACTGACTATGCTTTTAATGTTGGCTCAGTGGACAGCATGTATACCCAGGAAGAAGCCACGTCTCGACATAGTGATGAATCATATGAGATCTACATATCAGATGGGGCCTGGCAGAATTGACAACTCTTAGTGTAATGGCCATCTTAGCATCACTATGATCATGACACCTGGGAGTTATGAGTTAAACAAGCAGGGGCGTGGGATATTTTTATTTTGGGAATTGAAAGTTTTCCATTCATCATAATGAGAAAGGCATGGCATGCAGCTAATCCTGAAACCACAGTGGAGCCTGCTCTCATCATGAATGCCAGGAAGCAGAGAGAATGGCAAGAATTGACTAGGGAAAATATATGTCCAAGAACCTGGCCCTCACAGCCTAATTTCTTCTAGCTAAGCTTCTCTTTTCAAAGTTTCCAGAAACATCCAAAATAGCACTGCCCCCTGGGAACCAAGCTATCAATCCTGAACTTGTCAGGACATCCCAAACTCAAACTAAACCCAAGGTGAGTTGCTTACTTTGTCTTCTCATTTTATATTGCTGTGATTAAACAACAACAATAAAACAAAAACAAAAACAGAAACCTTGACCAAAGAAGACTTAGAGGAATAAAGGTTTGTTTTAGCTTACAGCTTTGAGCTACAGTGCATCTCTGAGGAAAATCAAGGCAGAAACACAAGGTAGGCACCTGAAGGCAGGCTTACTTGCTATTCCATACAGCATCACCTCCAACTGAGGATTTCAGAGCCAAAGAAGGGTGACAGGCACCATGAACAGCCCAGGGACCCCTGTCTAAGGAATGGAACTGCCCACAGTGGACTCATTCCTCCTACATCAATTAACAACCAAGACAATCCCCATGTAGATAGGTCCACTGGCCAGTCTGATCTAGGCAAGGTCCTCCATTGAGACTTCCCTCAGATGGCTCTAGGTTGCATCACACTGACAGTTAAAACGAATCAGGACACCTTGGTTAACCACAAGGATGAAAATGTGACAATTGCATATTCATTCAAAGCAGAAGTCCTGCTTGGAGCCAAGCATTGGAGAGAGAGAGAAAAAAAAATTATTCCCCCCATCCTCACCCCATGACTTCCATATTGATTGGCATGTGGTTTGGGGAAAGAGAGCCAGAATATACAAATGGATTCAAATGCAGCTGCTTCCCCTTGATAGACAGATCTCCCTTCCATATCACACCTGGCTACCATCACCACACTGTTGGCAGAACCCAAGTCCTTGTGCTGGTTAATCAAGAAGAAAATGCTTTCTGATTATTTTAATTGACTTTTCACTTGGCCTTGGGTGTCAGGGTTGGCTTCTCATGACACCTTCTTCCCGAGTCTTCGGCAACGCCCATTAGTTATGCACCAGCTATTGGAAATGTTAGAGATGCTGGCATTGAAGAGTCACGATGCTGAGCATTGCCTGCTGATGAAGGAGTATTGATTTTGCTCCAAGAATAGATGGGGAAAAATTAAATGCTGAGTTAGGGTGAATGCCCCAGAATATCCATCCTCCCCTTCAACAAGCAAGGCATGCAAGAGACCTTGCAATGGACACTTGAGGGACATTTGCACCTTCCCCTTGGCCAATCTGCCTTCTCTGCTCCTGTTCAGCCCTCCCCCAGGCTGCCAGAGGCTCCACAGTCTAGAAAATGTTATACCTGATTTACAGGCACACACTTGAGAAGGGGCAGCCTCCTGCCTCCAGCAGCTGGACAAGCAGCAGGACAAGTACTGTCTCACAGTAGGGGACAAAACAGGGCAGGAATGAAGCTGATGGTTTCTAGTAGAATTCTATTTCTAATAGAATCTGAATGCTGTGTGATTTTCCCAGTGGGCTTTGGGAGTCAGGGTGGGGACATAATTGGGTTTGACTTTCATATCTGTATTTCAAGGATAGGAGAATTTTAGGCCATGCATAAAGACAAAGCCAGAGATTCTTGAGAAGTGGGTATGGAAAGGAGGGAGGAGGAGGGAGGGGAGAAAAGAGGGGAGGAGAAGAAGAAGGAAGAGGAGGTAGAGAAGAGCACTAGAGAGGGAATGCTACAGGATCTACAATGCTGAGAGCATAATGCTTGACCATACATCTATAAATGCTCTGTGGTTGTATAAGAACCAACCCTGATTGCCCTGGTCAATTTCATCCAAAAACATCATGGCCCAGGAGCTGCACCTGATTATCTCTTAAGACCACCGAGACCTGAGACCAGAATTTATATCTGTTTCTGGAACTTCCTCGTCCAGCTCTTAGCTCCCAGCCAGGGACTCCTCCCTCTACACAGGTCCTTCTCAGAGCACCATGTGGTCTCTCTGAGCTCTAAACATGAGCCTTTGTGAACCACTCAGCATCCATCATTATACAGAAAACATACTGCTGTTCCATGCAGACTCCATGAAATGCAAATGTTACAGCCCAGAGACTGGTGTGCACAAGATCCCTATGATCATTCAATCCAGGAGCCCCTGACAATGCAGAATGGCTTCTGGTCCCTCTCCCCCTCTACTACACATCCTTCCATTCTCATTGGAAGTGGCTCTTTGTCCTTGCACATTTTCCTGCATAATGAAGAATATCATCCTCTCTCCTTGTCTCACTCACGCAGTAGAAACAGACATAGACAGCAACCTTGCAGACCCCACGAGGCATCTCTGCCTCAGAACTGAGAACAGGATTCATGTATGAACTCAGAAAGCAACTTCCTACCAATCAGGGTCACTGGGAGATCTCAGATTCAACCTTCCAAAGTGGACATTTCTGGTCTCTGTTGGGCTTTGCTGAACTGGGCCTTGCTTGTGATGCTTTGGCATTGGTTCGCCTTGCTTTCTTCACTGACTCGAGATGTTCCAGCTGCTTCTTGCAGCTTCAGCGGACTTGTGCTGATAGGTGGAACCTCACCCTTTCTTTTGGGTCTAGCTGCTGCTGCTGATCTGAGTGAAAGGGACTGCTGACAACAAATATTGGAATTCCCCCCCCCCAAAGAACTCCTTCTAAACAGGTCCACATCCCCTTTGTCCTATTAGCCATCTTCTTCCCCTACCTTTGGTTGGTGGACTATAAGGGGGGGGTTAAATCATTTAAGAATGTTTATTAAAGTAGGCTTTAAAAAATATAAGCCTACAATCATCCTTTATTTATTTTTTTAGAAGGGTTTCACTATGTAGACCAAGCCCTGGCTGGTCTTGAATTTACTATGTAGACCAGGCTGGCCTCTAACTCTCAGAGATCTACCTTCCTCTACCTCCCAAGTGCTGGAATTAAAGGCATGCACCTCTGCTCCCAGTTTCAATCTGCTGCTCAGTTTCAATCTTCTCAATGATGGCACTCATGTCACCCTACTGAGGCAGGCATGACAGAGCCCCACAGACATAGGTTTGTACAGCAGAGAAAATTTTTCTATGATTCCAGACTCTGCAGGTTCAAGGCTCCTGTTATCAGCTAGGTTTGTTCTCCCAAGGCTGCTGTTCTCCTAGGCCCCATCCCTTCAGTCGTGACTGGGGTTGTGACTTTTGCTTCCCTTAAACACAAAAGTCACTAGGGCCTCATGTCCCTGCAAATGCCCCTTTAAAGAGCCCTTTCCAGATAGAGTCATAGTCCATGAAGAGGGTGAAGGGACGGTCACAAACCATCTGGGAAGTTGTCTGTGTCAATTTGTGGTGGCGTTCTGTCACAGGGTTAAGAAAATTTACACAGAACCCCCTCCCCGCCCCCCACACCCCTCCCTCCGCACTACCCCCCCTCCCCTCTGGCATTGATTTAAGCACAAGGCTTGTGGCTGTTTTGTTTTGTTTTTTTTTTTGTTTTGTTTTTTTGTTTTTAAAGTCTTAGGAATTAAGCCATGAAGTATCCCAAACTTTCCACACAGAGAACTAACTGTAGATCCAGCTCAATGGCTCTAGATCATTGTGTCATTTCTGTAGGACCCCAGAGTCCATCCCAGGATGAAGGGGTGAGATGGCTTCTATCTGGCTTGCACCTGCCACCACCTGCTGCAAGTGCCTCTCCCTGCCTCCTCCCCCCACACAGTCATCCTGGGCTCTAAATCTACAGATTCTAAATGGAATCTCCTCAAATGCAAACTCTCTCCCAAAGCTACTTAAATATTCACTGCCTGCCTTCACTCCACTTGGGGGGAATCTTGAAGCCATGAAACTAGAATTGTTATAGGTGCCAAGAGGCAGAGTTTCCAGTGCTAAATTTGACTTCTTGAGCTGAAGAGGATAAACACAAAAGGCCTCATATGTCCGTTTCAAATAAGGAAGCCATGACTACCACAGGGTACCTGGGGTTCCTGGAATGTTTGAGGGACACACCTGGGTTGTGCTTGGATGAGTTTTTACAACACGCCTGGTGAAGGAGTGTGTGTGACAGAGTCATTTCCATCCAGGGAGTGTCTCAGCGTGCTGAGGAGGCAGTCCCCAGACAGACAATGTTTAACACAGTCAAGACACACACACAGGAAAGTATCTGCTAAATGTTGACAATGCTGACATTACTAACAGCAACATGAGTGACTCAGGACAGCTACCCGTGGAAAAGTTCACCTCAGCCTGGAGGATTTCTCAGGAAAGAACATCCCTGGCTCCCTGCACAACTTGCAGGCAATCCACTACTATTTGCATAACTGTGTGGAGAAGGGAGGTTTGTAGTTTCTGGAGTTTTTTCCGAAGTCTTTTGTTTGCTTCCTGGGCTTTAATGGAATTTTCAGACCCGAGGAAATAGTTAAACAGCAGGAAACTCAGAAGCAGCTCAGGTCCAGACCTAAGAAAGGAGTTAAGAACTGGGTGGTGATATGTTCAGGGTAGAGATGCATGCTGGGTAAGAACTGGTTCCTTAGAAAAATAGAGCCTTCCAGGTAATGGAATTCTCAGCCCCTCTGGATTGTGAAGGCAAGGCGGAGTCCCTTTGTGGGTGTAAATTGCTTCCAGCCACAATGGTCACACTTTGTCTTTCCAAAATCATTACCTCAGAATAGGCCAAAGAAACATTTGGAGAGGTATAGTCTGGTCTCACATAGTAATAATTTGGGGTTCTGTGTCCTAACCTGAGCCCCAGTATAGACAAGGGCATATGTGAATTTATACATGACTACCTAATATAGATTTCACTATGGCATTTTCATACATGTAGTAACATATCTTGATCATATTCTTTCCCCACACACACTATCCTCTTTCTCCCTAAAACTCCCCTCCTTTACCAAGTACTCCCCTCCCACTTTCAGGTCTGTGTGTGTGTGTGTGTGTGTGTGTGTGTGTGTGTGTTTATGATGTGTACATGTGTGTGTATGTTTATGTATGTGTGTATGTGTGAGTGTATGTATGTTTATGATGTGTATGATATGTGTATTTTGTGTAAGTATGTATATGATATGTTTGTGTAAGAGTGTGTATGTTATGTGTATGTATGATATATGTATATATGCATATGGTGTGTTTGTGTGTGTGTTTATGATTATATATGTATATTTGTGTATGTGTGTATATATGTATGATGTATATGTATATGTGTATATATATGTATAAGTATATGTGTTTATGATGTGTGTATGTATGTGCATGTTTGTGTGTGTTTGTGTATGTATATTATGTGTTTGTGTGTTTGAATGTGTATATCTATGATGTGTATACATGTTGGTGCGATATGTGTATATTCCTGTATATATGTGTATGATGTGTTTGTGTGTGTGTTTATGATGTGTATACATGTATATATGTGTATGTTTATATGTGTCTATGACATGTTTGTTTGTGAGTGTGTGTGCTTATGATGTGAAAATATGTGTTTAATGTGTATGCTTGTGTATGTTTATGATGTGTTTGTGTTTATGTATGTGTGTGAGTATGTGTATGTGTTTATGATGTGAATATGTGTGTATGATGTATATGCTTGTGTATGTGTTTGTGTGTTTATATATGGTGTGGTGATGTAATGAGTTTCATTAAAGCTGCTTACAGAAGAATGAGTGAGGGACTTACAGAAGCATGGGGACCTTTCCAGAATTAGCATCACCTCTACTCCCCTACCTCAAGTAACTAAGAACTGCCCATAAATCCTCTGAGGGGACGTCCTGTGAAGGTATGTGTTGGTGGTCACACGTGGAGTGAGCCCAAGAATGCCGCGATGTGTCACCCCAGGAGACATTCCGTAAGTCCGTTCCTCCTTCTAGCTATAACAGGCCCAAGCTTTCTTCTCTCATTGATTTCTGTGAGTGTGGACCTGCTGCATGCCACATATTGACGGGGGATTTCAGGGACAGAGAAGGTCTCTGTGGGGAGGCCTCTTCCATCTCACTTCGGGAGAGACAGACCGTAAATAATAGGAGATGATTTCACAAAGTGGGCAAAGCCTGCACGAGGGCAGGAAGGCATGGTTGCTAAGGGGTGGGGTGGTTGCTAAGGGGCGGGGTGGCCAGTAGAAGGACCCCTGGAGAGTGATAATGAGCTTCTTCAAGGTTCATTATCCGCCATGCCAACCGTTTGAGTCAGCCTGTTCAGCTATGGGGGAATGAACTCTTTCAGAGGGCACAGGTGTGCCGGCCTAGGTTCCGGTGTATGGGTGTGTCCGGTATGGAGAGGGAGGTAAGGAGGGCAGACCAGCTCAGACCTGTCCAAACCGTCTGTTTCTTTGTAAGTTCCCAGGGAAAGGGATCCTCTTTCCTCTCCATAAACAAAACACAAGAATTACAGAGCCCTGAGCCAGAACCCTACTCCTATCCATTCTGGCCAACGGAGAGGCGGGATGAAAGGATCGTCCCCTGTCCACCTCGGAGCTCCGCCCAGCCCTTCCTCTTTGTTTTCCCATCCTTAAAATTCCAAAGCCACTCCTGCAGTTGGGAGTTTCTGTTCGGCACCTCCACATATTACATCTTCTTTACGCTTTTATTTCTGCTTTGGAACTTGACTGGAATCAGAAAGGTCCTCAGGGGTGCTATTGTGAGTGCAGACAGAAAAGGTGGTGTGTATATATGCTTGGTCCAGGGAGTAGCACTATTAGAGGGTGTGGCTCTGTTGGAGTAGGCATGGCCTTGTTTGAGTATGTGTGTCGCTGTGGGTGTGGGATTTAAGTCCCTCCTCCTAGCTGCTGTCCTAGTAGTCTTCAGATGAAGATGTAGAACTCTCAGCTCCTCCTGCACCATGCCTGCCCAGACACTGCCATTCTACTGCCTTGATGATAATGGACTGAACCTCTGAACCTGTAAGCAGCCCCAATTAAATAATTGACCTTCTAAAAGTTGCCTTGGTCATGGTGTCTGTTCCCAGCAGTAAAACCCCAACTCAGACAGTGGCACACACCTTTAATCCCAGTACTTAGGTGGCAGAGGCAGGCAAATGTCTGAGTTCAAGGCCAGCCTGGTCTACAAAGCAAGTGCCAGGAAAATCTGGGAGAGAGAGGGCGAGGGGCCAGGGGAGGAGGGAACCTAAACCTGTGAATTAAAGTTAGTCACATCAACAATGTGGTGCCTGAACCTTTGTGTGTGCTGGACAGATGTATGTTCACATGCATCTGCATGCATACGGAACATGAACACCAACCCTGGGCATTGCTCTTCAAACACCATGCAACTTTCTTTTTCTCTCTCTCTTTCTTTCTTGCTTTCTTGCTTGCTTGCTTTCTTGCTTTCTTTCTCTTTGGTTTTTCAAGACAGTGTTTCTCTGTGTAGCCCTGGTTGTCCTGGAACTCACTCTGTAGACCAGGCTGGCTTCAAACTTGGAAATCCACCTGCTTCTGCCTCCCACGTGCTGGGATTAAAGGTGTGCGCCACCACTGCCCAGTTCACAACTTTATTTTTTTATTTTTATCTTTTAATGAGACAAGCTTCTCACTGACCTGGAACTTACCAAGAAGACCAGGATGGGTCTGCAAAGCTCTGGGATCCATCCACCTGTCTCAGCCTCTCCCAGGCTGGGATTCTAGGCATGCAATCCATATCCCCGCCTTTTGTCTCAATGTGACTTTGGGGATTGGACTCAGGTCTTCCGGCTTACAAGGCAAACAGTTCTCTGAACCATTTTTCCAGCCCTAGTTTGATTCCTTCCCACACTCCCACACTCCCTTCCCCCACTCCTCACATCCCTGACCCATGGGAGGTACTGAATTAACCACCGCCAGGCTATGGAGAGCTGAGAAGAAAGGAACGCCTGGCTGGCTGGCTGGGAGAGACATCCTCTGAGGAGTGTAAGAGTGTCCTGAGCTAGGGTCGCAGGGATGGTTACACAGGATACTAACAAGGAACTCATGGGCAGTTTAAAAGAGGTTGCAAGTTACATCTCAATTTACATATTATTAATATATATATATATATATATATATATATATATTTTTTTTTTTTTCAAAGTCTCAGGGTCAGGAGCTTTTGGGCCAAGAAAGACCAAGTGTTCACCAGAAGCTAGATAGGGGACAGGTCCTTCCCTTCAGGTCCCACCAAGGTGCATTCAGTGAGTGACAAAGTTTACTTCACTGCCATTGAAGGCCACAGGCAGTCAGCGGAGGCTGGCCCATGAGGAGAAGGAGCTGTGAAGGAGGAATCTGGTGGGATCTCCCCATTTGTCCCCACCGACAATGGAAGCACTGTTTGTTTGGGGACAGAGGGTGTGCTCTAGAGGCTCGGAGAGAAGGCCAGTAATAGTTTCTATGAAATTTGATTTTCAAACAATCCGACATGCGATATTAAAAAATAAATAATTTAAATCCACACTTTTCTTCTGCCTCAGCCACGGGGAAGTGCTCTGCTCTCCAAGGACTCGTGTTCGTGTCAGATAGACCGTTTTTAAGTGTAGCATAGAATCAACCGCTTAGCAAGCTTAATTATAGCTGGAAGCTTCTATTTATCAAAGAACATAATACAATCATGAGCCGGGATCTCGGTCTAACAACAATACCTAGGATTAGGATGAGATCTGGAAGTCACTTTTTGGTGCTGTGGAGTTATTTTTGCCTTAGTCTGTCATCAAACAGCCTCCTCTGCCACATACTTCTATCACCACCGGGCTCTGTGTCC
This sequence comes from Apodemus agrarius, assembly GCA_964023405.1. Classification (NCBI taxonomy): domain Eukaryota; kingdom Metazoa; phylum Chordata; class Mammalia; order Rodentia; family Muridae; genus Apodemus; species Apodemus agrarius. The sequence goes on from OZ030028.1 coordinate 17,491,647, forward strand.
CTTGTCCCCAGGGAACGAAGCCAATTCATCCCAGGCTCACCCATCTGAAATCACAATAACCCTGTCCTATGCCGTGGTATTTCTGTTAGGTCACAGAAACCCCAGTGTGACTGATAGCCCCAACATGGCTGTGTATGCATTCTTTTTTTTTTTCTTTTCTAAATTCTTTGTTTACATTCCAAATGATTTTCCCTTTCCCGGTTCCCCCCGCCCCATAAGTCCCATAAGCCCTAACGCAGAGGAAGTAAAGCCCCAGTCTCGTTGCCCATTCTCCCTTGGAGAGGAGGGAAGACACCATTGTCTGGGATTCTGGCCTCAACTGCTGGCTCCACCCACCCATACTAGCTGGCTCCACCCACCTATACTAGACTTCGCTTCCCTCCCCCCCCCCCTTCCTTCTGCGCATCTGAATTCAAAAGGCTACCTCACTCAGCAAATTGCGGCATCTTGCTCTGCCAGCAGGATGCTTAACGAGGTCAGACAGGTAATGCGATTTCCGTGCGCTCGCGAGCCGTCTGAGCAAAATGGTCCTTGATCAGATTTCTATTTCATGAAGTACCTCGGCATATTGACCCAATGGGAACTTCCCTTTTCACGGGGAGCAAGGACTTTTCCACTCCCGGTTTGGTTTGTGTAATGGAGTGGAGAGCTTTTGTCTTCAGACAGAGCCCACCTCTGGGTGCCTTCCAGGTTTGCTTTCCCTCTTCTCTGTATTGTTGGACAGGACGGAATCACAGCTTGGCAGGATTTAGCCTTCTCTGTAACTCATAGGGAAAGGAGGCTGTGTGTATAATGTAACCCTAAAACCAAACCCACTTGAAAGAATCCCCGGGATGAAGCCTGTTCCCTCACTCAGAACATTGTCCATATAGTGTTATTAGTAATTGTCCTAAAATAGACTTCGCCGATATGCACAGGAGCTGGGCTCACACCCCTGACTACCTAGTCATGTACACAAAGCCCACCTTTAATCAGGGGAGACCGGAGACTGCAAGACTCTAGAGGCCATAGCTAAGGGCAACTTAAAGGATGCCCTATTCACTGGGTTACAGGGCCACCAACTGAGCAGTGATGGTGTCTGCCTGGCAGATGGGTGACCTGATGGGACCCAGGGGAGATAAGAAATTGACACCTGAACCCCGAGCCCCACAGAGCTGAGCAAGCTGGCTCTGATGACTGGTTTGTGGCACAGGCTGACCCTGTGGACTTGGCAATTGGGAGAGGGGAACGGCTTGGACAGACATCCAGGGCTCTGCTGGGTCATCTCTCTTTCACAGTGGTGTCTAGATGTGGGAAAACAGTGCAGATAGGGTAGAATTCGAGGTCTGTCTGCTATATATATCATACTTTCTCCCAAGAGTACCTCAGGAAAAGACAGATAGACAGATAGGTGCACGCGCGCGCACACACACACCACCCCCAGCATCCATATAACTGCATAACAGACCAAGGCCTGCTGTGCCAGCTCAGTTGTGTGCTTTGAGGCAAGAGGCTGACTGTCTCTTAACCTCAGTTTTAGCATCTGTACAATGGGACAGAACAGTGCACCTGCATGTGGGTAATGTCTACTGTTTTCTTAAAAGGTGCAAACATCAGGATCACTCTCTTTTCTCCTCCACTCAGCTCTTCTAGATTCCTGCCATAACAAGTAGTCTCAGGGAAGCCTGACACTCTAATCCTTGATCGACCAATAAACAGAAGCCCGGGAGGTCCAGGAACAGCAAGTGGGCAGTGTAAGTCCCTCCAAGCACAATGCCCTGAGTTCCATTCCTGGGACGCACATGGTGGAGAAAGAGGACACAGTCTTGCTAGTTGTCCTCTGACCTCCCGAGTGCACTGTGTGACACACACTCACCTACAATAAATAACAAAAGCATTAGTTTCTTTTCTTTAAAGAAAGACATTTTCTTTATTTTGAAGATTTATTTATTTATTTTATGTAGATGTGTATGCTGTCGCTGTACAGAGAGATGGTTGTGAGCCATCATGTGGCTACTGGGAATTGAACTCAGGATATCTGCTCACTCTGGCCATGGCCCAAAGATTTATTTATCGTTATATGTAAGTACGCTGTAGCTGTCTTCAGACACACCAGAAGAGGGCATCAGATCTCATTACAGATGGTTGTGAGCTACCATGTGGCTGCTGGGATTTGAACTCAGGATCTTTGGAAGAGCAGTCTCTTAACCACTGAGCCATCTCTCCAGCCTTTTTTTCTTTTCTTTTCTTTTCTTTCTTTCTTTTCTTCTTCTTCTTCTTCTTCTTCTTCTTCTTCTTCTTCTTCTTCTTTTTTTAAGAAAAGAAGCATTTTTGGCTGAACCACAGGAAACTAAACGTAAAGGAATCAGAACCTGAACCACCTCACGGAGCTTCTCAGTGGGATTTTTATGAATTTGGTTGTTTTGTTGTTTTTTAAGCTTTGTTGGCTTTCTGTTTAGGGGAATTGGTTTTTTTTTTTTTTTAATAATTTTCCCCCTCTTCTGCTTTCTCCCCTTCTTTCTGCTTTCTGTGAATGTCCTACTGTCTTCTTAAAGCAAGCTCTATTTCACAGATTTTAGGTCTTCCCTTTCTGCTATAAACATTAACAACTGCAAGTTTTTTTCTTGACAGGTTTTACTCCGTGACATGTTTAACAGGTGTCATTGTATTGATCCATTGTTGTGAACTTTAAAATCATGTCAACATTCCCTTGTGACTGTGGATTCATAAGTTAGTTAAAAGTTGACGGATTTCCAAATGTCTTGGCTCTTGAAAGATATTATTATGAGTTTCTTTTGGGGAAGGGGGTTGGGCAGGTAGCACATCCTAACCCATGTGGGGCCTTTTAAATTGCTGTTTGTGTGCTCACTGAATGGTCTGTAGTAAGAGGTTGCTGTGTTTGGAGAGATGGCTTGGTGGTTAAGAGCACTGACTGCTTTTCTAAAGGTCCCAAGTTCAATTCCCAGCAACCACATGATGCCTCACAACCATCTATAGTGGGATCCAATACCCTCTTCTGGTGTATCTGAAAACAGCAACTGTGTACTCATATATAAATAAAAAATAAATAAGAAAGATGCTTACCATTGCTTTTTTTTTTAAAGAGGTTGTCATGTGCTTACAAACAACCCGTGTTTCTTGCACCTTCTAGAGCGGCATTTTATGATTATCAATTGGATGAAAGTATTTGATAATATCATGCAGATCATTGTGTCTCTTCACACAGTAGTAGACAGAGATGATTAAGGTGTATGTGATATGTATCGATGCATAGAGAGATGATATATGGAATATAGATGGAAAATAGATAATTTATAGATGCAGATAGATATACATATGTTGCTATATAACTAAGTTGATACATGATAGATGGGTGGTTGGATAAATAGGCAATGGCTGGTAGACATATGGGAGAGGACTATTCCTTCCATTACTGGTGGTGAGGGTTTGAATTCTCCAGCAGGAAATTTTGCAATGTTCCCATCTTAATTTTGTCCCATTTTTGTTTGATGTGGTTTGAGCCTTTGTTACTGAGTTCATATATATTTATGATATTACATAATCCTCTCCAATGGATGCTTTTAACATTATACAATAAGATAAGTCTTTTAAAAATTTATATTTTATACGAGTGTCTGTGCAGCAGATACATGTAGTTCTTTTTTTTTTTTCCTTTCTTCGAGAGACAGGGTTTTTCTGTGTAGCCCTGGCTGTCCTGGAACTCACTCTGTAGACCAGGCTGGCCTTGAACTCAGAAATCCACCTGCCTCTGCCTCCCAAGTGCTGGGATTAAAGGCGTGTGCCACCACCGCCCGACATGTAGTTCTTGTAAAGGCCAGAAGAGAAGGTCAGATCCTCTGGAACTAGAGTTGCAGGTATCTGTGAGCCACCATGTGGGTGCTGGGAACCGAACCTGGGTCCTCTGTAAGAGCAGCAAGTGCTCTTAACCGCTGAGCTATCTCTCCAGCCCCTTGACATGTCTTTGTTTAGTCTGTTTTATCTGATATCAAAATAGTCATTCCAGAGAGTCAATATTTTTATATGCATCAGAATGGCATTCATTTTCTTTTCCAATATCTTAGTACAATTCATTTGAGTTATGAAAAGATCTTGTGGGTTTAAATATCATCAACCCAGCTCTCAAGTCCTCTAGCTACGTGTCCTGGGATCTTCCCCAGGCATATTGGACTGTGAATCATTCAAGGACTTGAAAAAAAGTCTACCCAGGAGTTCATTTGTCGTCCTGCTATTTCTTTGTTCAAAGTCTTCCTCATGTTTTGGGGACTTTAATTGATGCCATACTCTGTCCCTTTAAGCCTTAAAGGGTTGGCTTCTGCTATTCACCTTTTCTGGGACCTTCAGCAGCTGGTTGCTAGGAGAAAGGTACTGATGACAAGAGGCCAACTCCCTCTGTGCCTCTTCCTTCTTCCAAGTGTCAGCTCCCATCTATAGGAGGCTGTCGGCCTTATATTTCATGCAGTATTCAGTGGTGTTTCCTGGTTAGGTCCAGGAAGGTGCTGGCTTATGCTCACCAGAATCTGCACGTGCCCTGGTCACCTCTCTTTGTCCGTTCCCCACCCCCACCCCCACCCCAGTGGCTACACACACAGTTCAGGCCCGTTCCCAAGCTGGGCTCCTCCAGGGTCTCTCCCAAGCACTTCCAGGAAGCTGGTCAGTGGGCTTTGCTTATCCTCCGACGCCCCCTTCTGGTTTATTTTTCTCCATTTCTCCCTCAGCATTCAGGGTCTCAACCTATGTGTATATTGTGTTTGCTTCAGACAGAACCTGGCCTAATACGATGACATGGGAATGGAGACCATCAGTAAATAGAATGACCACAGAAACAGTTCCTGGTCGCTGTTTGTATTATGAGCCAGCAGGCTAGGAGTGAAATCCCATTCCCTCCCTTTTCTCTTGCCTTGATCCTGGCCCAGCTTTCCTGAACCTTGATCTCTATACCCTCAGTGATTACCATAATAACCACTGTCTCCTAAAGCATTTTAGGAATGGCCCTCCCCAAGGCCCTGTTAATGAGTCCGGCATAAAGGACCAGTGGTGTTCAGAACTGCCTCTTTCTTAGGGACAAAGTTTGGTACAACTGAACTGCGAGACCCCTCTCTTAAGTGTCACTCTGCGCAGACCCAGAAATCTGAACCTTTTCCAGGATCCACCCCACCCCACCCCCTTGCCAGCGGCTAATGGCAGTCAATGCCACTAGGGGGCGCTGTTGACCCTGTAACTGTCTGCGGGCTGGCTGGGTTTGGATCTGAACTATTCCTCACACGAATTAAGGGCAATTGCACTGCCTTGTTCCAGCTGTCAAAACAGCACGACTTTAGTGGGGTTCCTTCGAAGCTCAATCTTTTAAACAGGCTACCAGAGTCTTACGGGACATTAAGAGCGATATCATAGCTCTAACTAAAGCTTACAGGTTCTGTGAGTCGAAGGGATGTGGTTGGAAGGAGCTTACCCTAGGCCACGTGTCCCTTATAAATCTACAGTTGACGAGCGACGTCATAACCCAGTTGCTTCCACTGCCGGCTGGGAGGGGAGCTGACAGATTATAATTGTGCTGTATAGTGTTGTATCGGTGGCTATGTTTGAACTGAAATTTTTCCTAATAAATATTCAAAACGTAGGTCTTTATGAGTTGTGACTGTTCCGACATTTTTGAGAAGGCAAAAAGCAAAGCCATCAGAAAACAGAGCGAAATCAGCGTCACAATAAACCTTGGGGGGTCTCAGCACTGAAGCCTGAACTTTAGTCTGGACTTTGTCTGGATTATGGAATGGAGTGAGTCTAATATGTCCTGAGTGATAACCCCCTCCCTCCCTCCCTCTTTCCCTCCTTCTCTTCCTCCCTCCCTCCTTCCTGCCAACTCCATGTCCTTGTTTTTATATTTTTATAACCCATGAAGTTCAACTAGTGCCCCCTATGTACGGGGGGCTGAATCGCTCTCCCTGCTTCAGAAGACATCAACCACTATTAGTTCCTCCACTCGGGTCAATACTGGACTCCTCCTCTCTGTGTGCTGGAATTTCTAACTGGTTTGATCCAGATCGCTTTGTATGTGTCTTGCTCTCCCGTGGGGTGGGGGTTGGGGGGGCAGCTCCCCCGGGTTCCCCACTGCATCAAGGGCTTTGATCATAATAATCACTCAACAGTCACTTAAAAAAATAATAGATGACCAGTCACAGACTGTCATTCCTGCCTACAGAATCCCATGACCCCCTTGGATCAGGGCTGTAGCTAGGTGAATGTCACTCCACACACATCTGTGGCAGGTGTCTGGGCCGGAATGGATTATACTATGATGCAGGAACAGGCAATCCTCAAATTCTGCTGGCTTCCAAGACCAGACATGTGTCTGCCTTGCCATGTTTTATGTTCCTCAGTGTTTAGCAGGGAAACTGTGTTCTTTAGGGTTCTTCAGGAACCTGGTGCTGGAATAGTTAATGCCTCGACCAGCCCTGTCCAAACACTGGGCCCACTATACACTGAGTAAGTGCTCTGAGCTGACTTCATCAAAAACCAGTCTGGGGCTAGAGAGATGGATCAGCGGTTAAGAGGACCGACTGCTCTTCCAAAGGTCCTGAGTTCAAATCCCAGCAACCACATGGTGGCTCACAGCCATCCATAATGGGATCTGCCACCCTCTTCTGGTGTATCTGAAGACAGCTACAGTGTACTCACATATAATAATAAATAAATACATCTTTTAAAAAAAAAACAAAAACAGTCTGGTCTCACGTTTCCGAGATGGGGGTCACGTGATCAGTTTGTTCAGCGTGGTTGCTTATTAAAAAAAAAAAAAAGCAGTAAAGAGTTAGCTTTGATGAAACTTTCAGAAAATTGTGGTTTGGGTAATGAGAAGGCAAGGAGCTGGGTAAAGAAATTATTGCTCAAAGATCGACCTGTTCCCGGAGCACCCCATCTCACCTGGCAGGGAACTGGTCAGTAGACTTTCAGATCTACAGAGTCAGAATCAACCTCTTAAGAAGGCCCCAGTGGAAACTGGACAGCAACAGCTGAGAACAGTTTAGTTAGTGTAGGAGTCCTCTAGCCAGAGTGCTTGGGTTAGAATCCCAGCTCTGACACTTTTCAGCTTCAGACAAAGATCCCTCAATTCTCCATCCATAATCCGAATAGTCTGCAAATGGGCTTCATAACCACAGTAATGCCATGAATTGGTGGCGAGAGGAAGTTAATCTGTGTCAAAATACTTCCGTATGAGAGCTGGTGACGCTGGTAAGGATGATGGTGGTGGCGATGGTGGCCATATAGAACATGCGCTTAAAGCGATGCATGATCGTTCATTTTGTAAAAACCAATCTGAGTGTACCGGCCCGTTTCCTGTAGCAAATGAACATCAGTATCTCTTGAATCGAGGGATGAGCAGAGAATGCACTCTGTACGTTTTATGGAATAAGGCAAGAGAAGTGGGATATCCAACAGGCAGATATGGGACATTGGGGAGGGGTAGGGAGAGGAAGCTGGTGTGCTCACAGGTGGGAGTTATGTGCACCTCACACCTCACTGGGGAAGCCAGGCCAACATTCCCATCAAGGGCTAGTCAGCTATTTACAGACCAAGTTAGCATGAGGGGCTGGGAGTCTGTCAGTAACACTGTCACTGTCATAGAGTAATCATTTTTTAATGTTGGAAATAAGAACTCCCTGTAGTAAAAGGAATTGTGCAAAGACACCCCCCCACACACACACACACACATCTCAAATAAGCTCTCTCACAAGAGTTGTCTGGTTCACCCTGGGTGCTTGCAGAATTATCACCATCATCATTGCTCCGTAAATGAGCTCAAAGACAAAACATTTCCTTCTCAGCTTCATCATCAGTAAAATGGACACTTAATCTATAGGTCCAGGCTGATTCTTTAGGAGATAAGTGGCCTTCTCTGCACACCCGCTTCTTGTAGGGCTGGGAATACAGAGCCAAGCAGGTTGGAATAACGTGGGATAGAAAAATCATCCAATGAACAGGGACATGAGCTAGGGTGCACCATTAAGTGCCCAGAGGGTGGTCCCTAAACACTTGTGTCCTTACCGTGTGTGGTCCAAGGTAGGGCCCCTTCTGTCACTCAGGGAGGGAGGGAGAAAGGGAGAGGGGAGGGAGAATGTCCTAGTTTTATATTCCAACCTCAACACCCTCTTCCTCAGTGTAGAGTTTGCTACATGGAGACAAGCTGTCAAACCACACTAAGTGGTGTTGTCACTCCCAGCAGGGGACATCAAATGCAGTGTCTAGAGAACTGGTCTTACATTTATTTATTTGTGAGGGTTGAGGTACATCTGTGTGATGGATGTGTAGATGTCAGAGGACACCTGGCCTGTGGGAGTTGGGTCTCTTCTGCTGTGTTGTCCTGAGGCTTGACTCAGGTCCTTGGGCTAGCCTTGACTAGCTGAACCAACTTCCTGAGTGGAAAATATAGCTTTCTCTACTAGCCTGTTTCCTAATCAGTGGCCTACGCTGCTAGAATTTCCCAAACTCCATACAGAGAAACCTCAGATACACAGATACACAGAGGCTCAAGATGCTCTCACAATCACACAGGTATATCAATTGCTTCACTCCTCTATTCTGCACCCCGTGGATTTTCCTAAAAGTCCTCTGCTCACCTCCATTCATCATCTTGAAATCTGTCCCCTCCCCCACGATTGCACTTTCCCTTAAGACTGTACCAAAAGTCAACAACTCCTAATAGACTGCCTTAGTCATCCTCCCTGGAGCAACTCTCTACCACAGGAGAAAAGATGGAGTTTAGGACCCGTCATTGCTGTAACAAAATAATTGACCAAAAGAAGTTAAGAGGGGGGGGGGGAAGCTATCCTAGCTCACAGTTTTAAGAGATACAGTCCATCATGGTGGAGGGAGGGGGAAGGCATAGCAGCAGGAGCGGTGAGGCAGCTGGTCACATTGTATCCACAGTCAGGAAGCAGAGTGAGGCAGCTAGACACATTGTATCCACAGTCAGGAAGCAGAGTGAGGCAGCTAGACACATTGTATCCACAGTCAGGAGTGTGTGTGTGTGTGGGGGGGGAGACGGATGCTGGTGCTCAGCTGACTGTCTCCTTTTTAATCAGTCTGAAACACCACCAGGCAGAATGGTGCTGTCCACATTCAAGGTGGTAAAGCAATTTAGAAACCTTCTCATAGACAAACCAGGGGCTTGTTTCCCTCTGAGTCTAAATTCCAACGAGCTGTCAATCAAGGATAACAGTCAGGGGACCTTGGTCTAGTCTACTCTCAGAACCCTCTAAGAAACCGGTTGGTGACTGAAAACAGTGTTTGCTGAATGACTGGATGGCATGTGCTATTCTGGGGGTCATTGTGATGTGTCTGGGAACATTAGGCAACGCCAGCATATTGAGCTTAACATCTCTCTTTTTTCTTTTCTTCCTTCCTTGTTTTCTGTGTCAACCAGCAAGCACCAAGAATTAAGACCCTGTTTGTTTTGCACGCTGACCAAGGCTACTTTTACAGGGCCAATCTATAGCCATTCTTGTCTTACCCTCAGTAACTCTGGCTCATTTAATGTATAACACAGCAATACAGACACACACCCTGCCAGGAACCAGACAGCACAAGACCCTCTAAACCCCACCAACAAACTCCATACTCCGTCCATTTAAGATTTCAGCATGAACAAAACAAATCTAAAAAAGTGGCCTCTTCCACTTAAAAGCCCTGGGCACATGTGGAGGCCTCCTGCCAATAACTCTGCCCTCCTATAAATCATATTAATTGTCTCCATGTGCCCGAAGCCTGTGGGGAGTTTCGCAATACCCTTTGAGGAGATTAGTGGTCTCTGGTGTCACTTATGAGACTCAGGCGAGCATCTGGAAGCAATTTCAGTTAAAGAATTAATGATTTTGAGGTTCAATAATACAGGGCTTAAAAAATAAATAAATACAGGAAACTTTGTTAGCGGGGTGGGGAGGGGTGGTGGTGGTGGAGGGGAACCTGCGGGTTTCCCCGAGATAAAGGGACCGAAGATCCTCTCCCCCAAGTGTTTGTTGGATTTAGGTCCCGTGCCAGATGAAAGGCAGTCTTAAAGTGGAACTTGCAAAGGAAAACTTCCTTTGCTTAGGTCTTCTGTTTATTCTGGAGGATCAGGAAGGGAGATGCATCTGAGGTTCAAGAGATTAGAGGACATGACAGTAGGTCTACACCCATATTCAGGGTGTAGACATGGTGGTGAGGCTCTACATTCTTGCTCCTTTTATTGAACAGGAGATGGAGATGAAACAGACCCCCATCGCTCAGTCTGAAGTAATGGGCTGTTGCATATCTCCCTTGCTGGTAGGAGGCTAAATATTTGAGTAAAAAAAAAAAAACAAAAAAATTCTCTAGAGACTTCCAGATTTTAAAAAAGAAAACAAAAACAAACAAACAAACGATTAAGTCTGCCTTCCCCTCTAGGGGCCCACGTGACTTTGTTATTGCTTCCTAAGGATGTGTCCACCATGGCTTAGTGAGCCGGACAGTCGGACTATTGCCCGCATCACCTAAATATAAAGTGGCTGTCTCCCTGGACTGTGAGAGCCCGATTGCCTTTTTGGTACAAGCTAGTCTCCAAGGCCTGGGGTCTTTGAGCCTCTTAGGTCTTCTCCTGACCTGGGGGGTGGGAAAGCTTGGTTCTTCCCTGGGATTTCTTCTATATCAATCACTGTTTTTTGAAAGTTTTTCCAACGCATTGGTCAACAGGATACAGTCAGCCCTGGGTGGGAGACCATTGAGCCTATGCAGTGTGAGGCTCAGACCAGGGTAGGGAGTCCCCAGGTTTGGAGAGCTAGTGGCAGCTAGAGGCTTGGGCTCATACGCAGCCTTGGAACCTTTCACTTACAGACCCAAGAGTATGTGCAGCACACTGTACGGGCTCCCGGACAGAAGATGGAACCCTAGTGTCAGTAAGCCCGAGCTAGAGCCTGGTGACACCAGAAGGGTGCGCTGGGAAGCCGGAAGAAAATGGGTTCGAGGGTGTACCGCTCTCAACAGGACACATCTGGGGCGTGGGGGTGTGGGGGGAGCGGGGGGAGGGGGTCCCGGGGAGGAGGTGGCGACATGTTGGCGCTGTTTTGTTTTACCCCTGGTCAGTTGATTTTTTTTTTTAAGTATATTGGGTGAGAGGGAAAAAACAAAAAAACAAAAAAACCACCGAATCTAGCCTTCGCCACGTGCCCCAGGCCGGTTTCTAAAGAGAGAGCGGTTAGCCGGCGCTTTCCCACGCGCAGTGCGTGCGGAGCCCACATCCGACCACAGATGGATCCCACCGAATCCAGTCGTTCGCTTAGATAGTTCCTTTACAGCTGCACGTGACTTTGAATTCCAGTTGTCCGCAGCCCTCAGAAGAGGAGGTCCTGATGTTGCAGATGGGGAACCGACGACCCCGAGTGACCGTGAAGGGTGAGGGGAGCAAGTCTCAGGGAGCAAGGATCCAGCTCCATCCTGCGTGGCGAGCACCTGGGCAGAGCCGTCCTGCAGGACTTGGTTGCGCGGAGGCAGGAGACTGCGAGGCGGCCGATCAGCAGCAGGAGGAGAAGATTCGAGGTCTCTTGAGTCTCTTCCTCCTCTCTCCGGGTCTCCATTCCGAGGCTTGCTTGCGCTCCCGGAGCCTCTCTGGCGCACTAGCATCCTCCATCCATCCATCCATCCGGCCCGCGGGCGGGGGCCGGAGGTGGGCGGATCAGAAGGGTGTAGTGGGCGGGGCCGAAGTGGGCCGGCCCGGGGGCGGGATCAGCAGGACCGCCGCTGCAATCGGAGAAAAGTTGTCCGGACCGGTTCAGGAGCAGCCGCCGGAGCCGGAGCGCTGCCGGGGGCGGCCCCGGGCATGGGGCAACCGGCGCGGGCCCCGGGCTGGCGATGGATGGCGTGACAGCGGCCACGATGCGCTCCGAGGGCGCGGCCCCGAGGCGGGCGGCGCGGTACGGGGCGCTGAGCCTGGTGCTGGCCACGCTGCTGGGCCAAGGTAAGGCGGGCGCAGGCGGGGACCGCCGGGTTCCCCCAATGGGCTGCGGGAAAGCCGGGGCGAGGGTGGAGAGGGTGGCGCGAGATCTGGGTCCCACCTAGAGCCTCCAGCTACGGAGAGAGCGGACACCGGCCTCATCTTGGAGCATTAGAGCCGGGGCTAAGGAGCCTCCGCGGCAGCCCACCCCGAAGCCCTACTGCCTCCTCCGGGAGAGCGGGGGGCGTGGTTGGTGGACTCTGGGTCTGGCCTGCACCCTGACATCTAGGTTGGGCTGCACACCCGGGACTCGGTGCAACTGCGGGACGCGGGGAGGACCCTGTTTTCCCGCGGCCCCCTCCCCAGCTTTAGAGAAACCCAGGACTTTCCACCCCACACTAGACCGAGCGGTGGCGTTGAAAGCATCGGACCGCTCTGTTTTCCAGCGACTCGGCTGTTAGACTCCCACTTCGGTCTTTTTGCTCCGGTGCCGTGGGAACCAGGACTCTGCAGGTTTCTGGAGACTTATGCAAACCGGCTGACGCAGCCTGGTCAGAGCGCTCTTTGCCACTTAAGGTCGCTAAGTCGTATTATTAACTCTTCTGTGAGCCCGGTCGGCCGCGGGCAGGGCTAGAAGATCGGAGCCCGCTGGCTTCAGGCATTTAGAGTTCGCGAGCCACGGGGTGCGGTCGCGGGGGCGCCCTGGAGGGGTTTTCGCGTGCTGTGGGTTAAGCCCGGATGTTCCGCGGAGTCCTGAACCCTCCCGCAGCGAAGCGGGTTCGAGCTCAGGCTTTGACACGGACTGGACTGAGGATTCTCTCTAATCCGCCCCGCGCAGATGTCAAGGAGACCTCTTCTCTCCTGACCGGGGCTCCAGGGTTGGGCTGGAAATGTATTATCTGGGAAGACAAGTTGACAATTGGCGTCAAAAAGTAGAATTTGCTTTACAAAAGTCCTCACTCCCCGGTGTGAAGCCGAGGTTGCTCCTTACTCAATTCTCAGGCAAGCCTGCCCTGAACGCTGTGCTTCCTCCAGTGGGCCCTGTTTCCCCAGAGCCCCGGGTAAACTGGGGGGATGGGAGTGGGCTTCCCCCCTTCCACAAAGAGCAGAAAATCACGAGCCTTTACCTGTGTTCTGCTATTAGCCCAGAGGTGTCTCTCTACACACACCTCCCCGCGGACTCTCATCACCAAATGGCTTAATGGGCAGTTAGAAAGAAAGAAAGACCCAGATTTCGCTTCTGACTTAAGAAGCAGCTGTTATTGCGGTGGTGGCCGGTTTAGACCTTGGGCTGGCGATTGAAGGCACTGGGGTGGGGCTGGGATGGTGGCGATTGCAGGGCTGGGAAAGCCCATGTGATGCAAAGCGCCCCCCCCCCCGTTCCCGCCCCAAGACACCTGGATTTGCTAGGCTTCCCTATGCGGGACTTCCAAGGTTGGTTCTGGAAGCCTGGTCTTGCCAAATGTGTTTTCACTTTGTGCGGCTGATGAAAGCTACAGTGCGTCCCCGTGTTTTCCTAACCCAGCCTGGTGTTTACTCTGTAAGATGTCGCGTGCGTGTGCAAACGGGTGTGTGTTCGCACCTGTGTGTGTGTGGAGACCCGGAGATCAATCCTCACTGTCTTCCGCAATCTGTCTCCACGGAGGTTTTTCTGAGACGGGGGTCTCTCATCTGGCGGGGGGGGGGGGGGAGGAGCTCCCTCCTGAAGCTAAGCCTTCCTTCCAGCCAGCGAGAGCCCCTGACCTGGCCATTTACTGCCTCCTCAGCGCTGGGAAGCCAGCCTAGTCCACCTGCCTCGCTTTTCTGTTTTTTGAGTCTGGGATTCAGGTCCTCCGGTATATACGTTCATGCATGGGTCTACCCGAGCCATCCCCCTGCTCCTCCACAGTACGTTTTACAGAAACAAACACCTTCTCACCCTTGTTTAAATTTCCACTCTCAGAATAAAAAAAAAAAAAAAAACCAGCAATGCCACCAGGGACTTTGTCTATACAAGGGTCTTTATGCATGTTTCTGGAACCTTGGAAATCTGTCCAGTCGTCAGCCCCCAACCAAGTGTGTGTTTTCTGACAGTTAATTCTGAAGCTTTGCAACACCTCGGGGGTTGCGGGAAAACATAGTTGTGCTCAGGAGTGTCCATAAATAGGGCAGTGCATCGAAAGGAAGGAAGGAATCGCTCTCTAACTCTTGAGCTGAAACACCCGCTAGGCTTGTCAACCCTCAAAAGGCAGGTAGAAAGGGTTGTGGGCTGAGACCTTCAGGAGGGTTGTGATGGCTTCTGATTGGGTATAGAGCCCCAGAGACAATTGGTTCGGGCTGTGGATTCCAGCTCATTGGAACCCGTTTGAAGGTCCACCGTTATTGAGATGTGCACCCGGCCAGGTGGACTGAGGCCTCTACGGAGGTGTGGGCTGCAGAGTGTACACACTATGCTGCGTCGATGGTGAACAAATCCCGGGCGTCTTCGGTTAGAGGAGGCTTTGGAGAACGGAAATAGCTTTAGGATCAGTGTTGGCCACTGAAGGAAGGAAGAAAGGAAAGACGAACACTTCCATGGCCTCTTAGCGCTCTGGGGCTTAGGAAGGTACTCAGGTCTTCTGGAAGAGCAGCCAGTGCTCTTAACCACTGAGCAATCCCACCAGCCCCTGGCTATCTTCTTTGTTCTAAAGGCATGCTTATTAAGGGAAAAAAAATTACATACAATGAAAATTTCCCATTTAAAGTAGAGGGTGTTAGGTCCCTTGGAACTATACCTACAGAAGGTTGTGAACTGTCATGTCGGTGCTGGGGATCAAATCCAGGCCCTCTGGAAGAGCACCTGTACTTTTCACCACTGAGCCATGTCTCCAGCCCCAAATCATTGTCTTTTGTATTTGCTATTGATAGTTTACAAAGTGCATACAGTTGGGCTTTCCTTTGTTTATCCAGTAGTACACTAATCTCTGTCTTTTAATTATCGTGTTTACGCCATTTATATGTAATGTAATTATCTGCATGTTTACATTAGGAGCTGACACTGTGCACACTGCTCTGCTTCATGTTTTTTCTGCTCCTTATTCTTCCTGTTGTTTTTTTTTTTTTTTTTCCTTCTGCTGTAGGGTTAAGCATTTTCTGTGATTCCATTTTATCTCCTTTATGGGCTCATTTGTGCTTCCGATTCAGTTTTACCCATTGCCCTAAGGTTTACAAAAATGCATCTTTAATTCATCAAAGCTTATATTCAAGCTGCATTATACTGCTCCGTAGGCTTTATACTAATCTTAAAAGAGTATATTTCCAGTACCATTTTTTTCTCTACACAAAATCATTTTGAAGTGCATGCACTTTTGTATACAAGATGTCACTGAGAGAATTGTTGATTAAGGATTGTTGGTGTAGTTTATCGGAGGGTGAAAAAAAATCACATTAAATCAGCCTGCACTTGTTTCTGACCAGGCATTTTGGACATCCTGATGCTGCTATTCCTCTGAGTCTTTAGTCCTCTCCTACCTTCACTCAGTTCTCTTGTTTAAGCACCCTGGGGATTTAGAAGTTGCTGCCTCTAGGAGACTGAGGAAGGTCAATACCGAGTCTGAGTTAGCAAAATTTCCAAGAGAATGGGTTATGCTACTCTTCAGAGACCGATATCCCATCTTTTGCAACGTACACACATCCTTTTGCCCAGGATGGTCGCTAGCAATACATCAGGACTCTGAAATGGTCGGAATCCCGAAGCCACCAAAGAATTGGATGTCCTTTCTACATTAAGACTCACGTTCTTCAATCCATGTGGAGACTTATCACTTACAGGCTAATTGGGGTCAGACTTTGTTGCCCTGAAAGGGCGACTTCATTCTGGGCCTCAGTTCTGCCTGTTCCTGGAGGAACTGCACAGAGAGCCCAGAAACCTGGAGGCCTCGTAGGCACAGCATGCAGGTCCACGGTAGGGTCCCCATGGCTATCAAATGCACCTGCCTCCCACGGGATATCATTGATTAGATGCAGTGGGAACATTGGTCATTTTCAGTGATTCCTATCTCTGGTTCAGGATGTAGATTCTTGGGATGGAGACACTCAGGTCTGGACTGAACTTGAGAGTCAGTGTGTGTGTGTGTGTGTGTGATCATTTTTATTTTTTTATAAGCTCCCCAGAGCTGGGGATATAGCTCATTGATAGGGCCCCTTGCCTGGTATGTTGGGAACCCTGGGTGCTATTTGTAGAACTACAAACCAAACCAATTGAAGAACCGCCTAAAATCTTCAGTAATTCTACCATGTAGATGGGCAGTGGCTAGATCAGAGAGTAGACCTCTGTCTAGAGATGCGGTTCTCAACCTGTGAGTCGGGACTCCACAGGGCTCACATGATCAGGTGTCCTGAATATAAGATATTTGGACTACAATTTGTAACAGCATAATTATGGTTATGAAATAATGGTTTGTTTGGGGGAGGGGTTATCGCAACATAAACTGTATTAAAGGGGTGCAGCAATTAGGATGGTTGAGAACTTCTGTATTAGAACCTGATGGGACAGTCTGACTGATAGCACCACCATGCCATATTCAATCAGAGTATCACTCCCGGAGGGAAAACCGCAGAGCCATTTGTTACGAGAAGGGGGTGGGTGGATGCTATAAGCAGAATCCATGGGCAGTGTTCTCCCGGCTCGGAGACCTTATGGGCGTGGCTGTTTCCATCAGCACGGTTGTTCTGAGCCCCAGATTTTATTGTATGAAGAATCAGACCTATGTCTTCAGGGCAGAGACCCGAGCTAAGACATGTAGCATCTGTCGCCTAGGGCTGGCATGACAAGATGCCACACAGAGGGCAGCTTCTGTGCCCCCCAATCTACAGCCTAAGGTAGAGAGAGAATCAATTCTCTCTCCGAGACAGAGTACAAAATCATGGTAGCTGCAGGACCATACCTTTTCCAGAGTGCTTAGGGAGGATGCTTTCTTGACTCTTCCGGCTTCTGGAATCTCTAGTGTTCCCTGGCTTTGTGGTTGCATCACCCCCTTCTCAGCCTTTGTGGTCCTGTGGCTAGCTTCTGGGTAGGTCCCCTCTCCTCCATTTTTGTGTGTACAGGGTAGGAGGGATGAGAGGGGTTGTGGGGGGATCAACCTCAGGTGTCATTCCTCGGTGATTTTTACATTGTTATTATAAGGTGCCATCTCACTGGCCTGGGACTCACCAATTAGGATAGTCTGGCTGCACCCCAGAGATCCACCCCTGCCTCTGCCTCCCCAGCACTGGAAAAGCAATCACAAACGACCACATCTGGGTTCTCATACAGGTTTTGAACATCAAACTGAGGTCCCCCATGCTTGCAAGGCAAGCCCCGCACTGAGCCATCTCTCCCCTCCCTCCCTCCCGCTCTGTCTTATAAGGCTAATTGACATTGAATGCAAGGCCCACCCTAAGCCAAGGTGTTTACAATTCTCAACATAACTGGCATCCACAGGACCCACCCTTTCCTAAGTAAGGATATGCTTACAGGCTCGGAGGAGATGTGTCTTCCAGGGCCATCAAGCCATCACACGCAGTTAGAAGAGTTCAGAACACTTGCTGCTGTCATTGGCCCTGTTAACACCACCAGAAAGAGAATCACAGAAGACAGTCTCATCACAGCGGGATTGTTTTTAAAAGGCCTGAGCATGATGAAACAAACAGAACAAGGCACTAATGACATCAGAAGGAAAGGAAAAGATTCAATGCGGTGTCCCTACGTCACAGACATAGGTGGAGGTGGGGGGGCTTATGCTGTCCTTAAATGCATCAACTGTCTCACACACACACACACACACACACACACACACACACACACACACCCCGCACCCCCAGCACTTCCTTTCTTTTTGGTTTTCCATTAATTTATTCCCTTTACATTCCAACCTCAGCTTCCTCCTCTCCTCCCAGTCCCACCCTCAGGACCCCTCCCCCACTACCTCCTCCCCTTCTCAGAGGAGAATGTGAAATCCTCCAAGGTACCAGCCTGGCCTAGTACATCAAGTCACAGGAGGACCAAGGGCAGCCCAGCTAGGGAAAGGGAGATCCAAAGGCAAGCAACAAAGGCAGAGACCTTGAGGGACTCAAGTCCAATCAATGGACTGGCCCAACCAGAGACCCATCCCATGGGAGAGATCCATTCCCTGGCACTATTACTTCCTTTCTTAAACACTAATTTCCCTCTGAGTTTTCAGGACCATCAACGTGGTCAGAACAGCCCCTGGTTAATTCCTCTTAGTTAATTTTCTCATCCATTCTGCAATGGGCTCTTTAGGTTTGTTTTGCTAAGCCATCCCCCCAACACACACACACACACACACACACACACACACACGCCTTTGTCTTTAATTGTAATATCTGCTTTCCTCCCTGTCTACTTACCATGTCTGTGAAGATGTTAATATAGTGTTAACCTGCCTCGGCATGTGGTGACTATGAGGACTCTGAGGCAATACGCATTTCTTATGTTTTCAAACTATATTTATATTTTATACTTATATTTTCAAACTTGGAAGATGGTCCCCTGGTCTTGTACACACATCCACATGTGTGCACACAGTGCTAATTTCTACTCTTATTATTGGATTACATCTTAGCAATGAGTCTTAGAAAAACCACAACAAACAAGAAATCTAAACAAGAAATTTGGTTCTCTCTCTCTCTCTCTCTCTCTCTCTCTCTCTCTCACACACAAACACACACACACACACACACATACACACACACATACATACACACACACACACACACACATACACACACACACACACACACCCCTCCTCTGAATAGTATCAGCCTTAGAAACATTGTTTCATCATTTTGTTTTCATGTTTAGCTAGTGAGGCCATTTACCTGCTCCTGTATGGTAGAGACCTGTTGGATGAGCGTGGAGTTATTCAGTTGTCAATAAGCATCTTCAGTCGAAAAGGAAGAAACAAAAACAAAATAAAAACAAAGCCTTCCAGTTTTGCATCTGGGGCTGTGTATTAGTGCTAACTAAAGGATCCTTGTGGGCTTTGTGGACAGTTGGATTGAGGAATATCGAGGAATCAGGCAGTGTCACAGGATGCTCCTTTGTCTTCTCTGGGTTGCTTTGGCTTCATTGTTGGTCATTGTTGGCCTCTGTCTCCTGAACTTCACCTAATACTTGTGTTCCTTCTGCACAGCACACCCAGCCCAAAGACGGTGACTTCTTAAATGAATGTGGAAATTTCAGGAGTGAGTCGCTAAACAATAGTTACCTACACTTGAACCTTTCAGTGTTAAGGGGGCAGGGATGGGAGTTTCTGATTGGCCAGGTCAGTCTCTGGAGCTTGAGGCACAAGCTTAGCTCCATTCTAGTCACTAGGACAGAATATGGAAAGAAGAAAGATGCACAGAGATGCGAGGCTGGGGAGGATGGCTCAGGGGTCAAGAGCACTGGCTGCTTTTACAGAGGACCGGGTTTCAATTCCCAGCACCCACAACTGTCTCCACTCCAGAGGATCCAGTGCTCTCTTGTGGCTTGTGTGGGGGTACTGCGTGTGTGTGGTACACACCCATTCAATTCAGGCAAAACATTCATACACATGTAATACATGTTTTCTTTAAAAGAGGATGATGTTTTTAAAAAAAAAAAATTTAAAAAGGGACTAGATGCTCTGTGGTGAAGCCAAGTGTCTCCCAAAAGCCAAGTGATAACTGCCAAGGCAGAGAAGCATCCTTCCTGGGGGCGGGGTTGGGAAGGGAAGATGTCTGCTGGATTCTCACACGAATGCATAAGCAGCCACATCATAGGTGTCTCCAGGAACTGCCAGAAGGCTCAGTCAGTGAAGTCAGGCTCGCCACATGAGCCTGGGGACTAAAGACTGATTCCTGCAGAACCCATACATAGAAAACTCTATGTGGAGGGGTTCTAATACCAGTGCCAGGCTGTCAGAGATAGGGAGATCCTTGAGCCTCAATGGCCAGCAAGCTTGGTCAGATCAGTGAGTTCTGAGCAAGTACGAGGCTCTATCTCAAAAAGAAAGTGTGTCTAATAGCTGGGGAATGATACCTAAAATTGACCTCTGACCTCTCATGTATGCAGACACATACCTACATGTGTACATACACATATACACAGATACAGACACACACACACACACACACACACACACACACACACACCTATACCACCCAGCACACTCCCACTCAGAGGGTTCTGTTTGCTTTGGAGATCATTCATTCATTCATTCATTCACCCATCTGGCATGACTGTGCCAGCTCTGACTGTGGACCAGGCCCTCCATCACTGATTCCTCCTTGCAGAATGGAAGGATCCCTCTTCCCATCTCCCCCTTCCTCCCACCCAGGACTGCAAAGGACTGTGGTTGGATTCCTAAAAGCCTTAGATCTATACAAGCAGCCCCCAAGGCTCCCCGCTGCTATCCTCAGACCCCGGGGAGAAGTCTCCATCTGGGGCGATTTGTTCTGCCCCAGGTTTATGTAGCATCTTTGGTTTTCTGAGTAGCAGTGTGTTCTTTTCCTTCAACTTATGTAAATGTTTTGGGTCAGTACACAGCCCCGGGTTCCCATTTCATTAATGAATTGACTCACAGCAGACTTTTCTCATTTCTCTTCAAATTCAAACATTTTCATCCTGAATACACAAATCCTGGTAAAGTACCCTTTCCTAGCTGCAAGCCACCATTTCCTTCTGCTGCTCAGTTGACACCCAGGCTATGGCTCTGCCACTGAATATTGGGTCTGTGAGGAGAAATGTTTAGTGGTTTTCCCTAAGAGGTTTCTGTCTAGCTTTAAAGGCAACACTCCCTCCCGCCAGTCTATAGAAGGCACCACCCCCAACTCCTGAGGTTTTCAGTTCTGCCCAGGCTAATTTCTTGTGTCAATGGGACTGAGCCACAGAACCCAGATATTTGGCCAGATATTATTCTGGGTTTTATTTGGGGCTTTTAAAGAATGGATTTAATGTTTACATTAGTAGACTCAGTACATAGAAGGATTTCTCAGCTGTGGATGCCCCCCCTCCCCAATCCAGGGAAGTGAAGTCCTCTTTATAGCAACAGAATGGCCTCCCTGGCAAAGGCAAATTTGGGGTTTTGAACTGTAGTTTTGGACTCCCCTGCAGCTGGCTGGCAGCTAGTGGCCCCAGTTGCTTCTGTCTTCATGTGAGTTCTTCAAGACAAAAGCTTCCCTTTGCACACCTGTTGATTCTGATCCTGGATAACCCTGGCTAACAGAGAGTCTTCAGGGGCTGGGCTCTAGGCACAGAAGAGTTGTTTTTTCTCTCTTTGGCATCTCATTCTTCTGTTCTCCGATAACACCATTACTTGGGTTTGGGGCTGTTGCTTTCTCCATAAGTGACACAAGGAAAGTCCTTCTAAATTCCCACCACCTTCAGACAATACCAGCTGCCTCTGAGATGGCAAATTGTCCTTTTTCATGAGTTTGCAGAGGTTCCCATCAAATTAACAGCCAAAGCTGCAGTGAGGCACTCCAAATGCACTTTGATTTTTTTTTTCTTAAAAAACAGACAGTCTCTTACAAAGTTATAAAAAATATTGAAATTGGGGAATTCTCATCCTTCCCATAGCCCATCAGGTCCTCAGAGTTAAGGTGTTTCTTCCTTTGGGTCAGAACTGTGCCTTGTAACAAACAAGTACCCTTTCCTAGCTGCAAGTCACCGTTTCCTTCTGCTGCTTAGTTGACACCCAGGCTATGGCACTGCCACTGAACATTGGGTCTGTGAGGAGAAATGTTTAGTGGCTTTCCCTAAGAGGTAAATCAGCCTCAGAATTTCATGTGCTATTTCATTGTCCTAATTTCTTTTCATTTACTCATTTATTTTTTTAAAATTTTGTGTATACTGTGTACATCTGTATGGGTAACTATACACCTGAGCACAATATCACAGTGGCCAGAAGGTGGCTCTGGATCCCCAGAGCTAGAATTACAAGTGGTTATGAACTGCCATGTGGGTGCTGAAAATTGAACTTGGGTCCTCTGGAAGAGCAACTAGTGCTCTTAATGACTGAGCCATCTCTCCACCCTTGTCATGTTTCTTTACCTTTACCTTTACCTCTTTCTCAGTCTTTCTTTGAGTTTCATGACCTTTACACTGTTGAAGGTGCAAACTGGTCCTTTCATGACTGTGATAGTGATTTATTGTGAACCTGATTGATTTTAGAATCACCTAGGAGACGTACTTCTTAGCATATCCGTGAGGGCATTTTCAGGGAGGTTTACCTGAAGTGGGAAGACTTGCCCACTCTGGGTGGCACCATCCCCTATGCTGGGGTCTTAGATGGTGTCAAAAAGAGAAAGTAAGCTGAACACCAGCAATCACCCCCCTCTCTTTCTCCTTCTCTTTCTCCTTCTCCTTCTCTTTCTCTCTTTCCTGATTGTGAATGCAATGGGACCAGCTGCCTCACTCTCCTGCCTCCATTCCCTCCCCACAATGGGCTGTCCATCAAAAATGTGACCTCAAAATAAACCTTCCCTTGAGTTGTTTTTGTGAGATATTTTGTCACAGCAATGGAAAAAAATTAACTAATGTCACTTATCAGGTTGCTCAAATAAGCAATCCCCTTAAAGAGTTGCCTATTCTGGCTACTTGATCAGGGTGATTTCTTCCAGGCTCCCTTGCTGTGAGGGCTTCTGAATCATTTTATAAATCAATATGTATTTTTATAAGAAAGGTATATGGAGACCCCAAATTTATCTCACTTCTTGGTAGAACTTCAGGTTCTACCAAGGTTTTCATTTTGAGTTTGGGTTCCTCATGTACCCATCTTTATTTTATTACCACCCCTATTTATTTTGATGCTTAAAATATCATGGATTTGGCCATGGGAAGCCACTTGTACAGTGAGGTCTGTATCATTTTGACAGGTCTTCATTATTTTTTAAGCTGTCCTACTTTCTGAATTTTAGATTCTTCAGGCTTATCTGTACCTCCCATGTCCTAGACCAGGACTCAGCTCAGTTACATGTATTGTTGAATGGTCTTTAAAAAACAAAATCTCATATACAGATGTGCTCATTGCTGCTAAGTACCCCCAGACCCAGTTTACAAGAAAGGAGCCATGACACTGTTTTTATGTCCTCAGACTAGCCAGTTTGTGTCTCTGCTATTGACTACTACACTGATTAAAAATGAGACATTCTTGGTGTCCCATGTTAGATTGTCACATGGTGTCACAACACTGGGTTCCACACAAATATTGCAATTCCCATCTGACCTGGTTGGACTTAATTGTCAACTTGACACAGCTTACCGTCATTTGAGAAGAGAGCCTCACTTGAGGAGTTGCCTAGATAAGATTTGCCTGTAGGCATGTTTTGTGTGTGTGTGTGTGTGTGTGTGTGTGTGTGTGAGAGTGAGAGAGAGAGAGAGAGAGAGAGAGAGAGAGAGAGAATGAATGAGAGACTTAATTAATGTAGGAGAGCTCAGCCCACTGTGGGCATCACCATTCCCTAGGCAGATGGTCTTGGGCTATAGAAGAAAACTAGCTAAGTATGAACCTGTAAGCAAGCAGTGTTCCCTCTGTGATTTCTGCTTGAGGTTCTTGCTTGACTTCTTCCCCTTATTTACTTCAATGATTGACTGTGACTTAGTAGTGTAAGCCAGATATGACCTTTGCAATCCTAAGTAGCTTTTGGAAGTGATGTGGTGTTTTATCCCAGCAACTGAAAGGAAGCTAGATGTTGTCCAG
The DNA here is from genome assembly GCA_964023405.1 of Apodemus agrarius. Lineage (NCBI taxonomy): Eukaryota > Metazoa > Chordata > Mammalia > Rodentia > Muridae > Apodemus > Apodemus agrarius. The sequence continues at coordinate 17,515,266 of OZ030028.1, forward strand.
TCTACGTTCCTGGAACTGGAAGAATAGCCTTCCCAGAAGAAGAGTCGTGTTGGCATCAGAAGGAGGAGAGAGAAGTGATGGGCACATTGAGCTTGTGTCAACTGAACAGGATTACAAGGACACTTGACAGGTATGGTATGGACTGAGTGACAGTGAACAAGTCAAAGAGAACAAAGACTCGGGGCAATGCCATCACCACCAAATAGTGCTGACTTCTAGGTAACTCAGCAGCTTCAGTTCTGCTGTTGGTTGATAATCTGTGAGGATTTCTCTTTCTATAAAATGTTTGATTGCCAGGCAGTGGTGGCGCACGCCTGTAATCCCAGCACTTGGGAGACAGAAGCAGGAGGATTTCTGAGTTCAAGACCAGCCTGGTCTACAGAGTGAGTTCCAGGACAGCCAGGGCTACATAGAGAAACCTTGTCTCAAAAAACCAAAAAAATAAATAAAAAAATAAAAAGTTTGACTATGCGTTTCTCAACCTCACCACACTGACATGATGACGTGCAGGTGGGGTATGTTGGGCAAGATTTCTTGCCTGCAGCATGCCCTCCCCAAGTGGCTTATGCCAATCTAAATATCTCCCAAAATTGCTACATGGACCCTGGGCACATACAGCTGTGTCTTCAGTACTGCTCAGTGTGTATAATGAAATCTCCACATCAAAATAATTTTAGATTTTTTTATTAGAGCAACTGGAAAAATATCGAAAAGAATCTCATATGCTTTTTAACTCTCCAAAATAACTTCTGTATCACCAACCCCCTAGCTGTCTGTGTATGGGTTTGTGTGTAATTTTCTGAACTACTTACAAAAAAGTTGTCCCTGTGTGATCCCTAGAGAGTGTATTCTCTGAGACAGGAGCATCCTCTTACCTAAAATCACTATGGTCAAAACTACTTAAGTCCTTCCCCTGACATCAGTTCTTCTGTTCTTGTTATTTACAGCAAACATGTTGGCCCTGGCTCCAGTTAGGCTTTCACAATGCATCTTGCCCATGGCTTACCTGTGTATTTTCATCAGATGCAGTTCCTAGACTTGGTTTTGTCCTAAGTCTGATGGACCCAGACAGTGAAAGCGCCAGCGTTGGGGAAGAATGCCCTGCAGTTGATCCAAATCCATTTGAAAATGGACCCTGTGTTCCTTTCTTATTGGCCTTATCTCTGACCTTTGAGTTCTGGATTTGGGAGATTACATACCCAGTGTCAACCCATAGTAACCCTGTAGAACCTGCTCAAGGCACTGGAAGAAGACTTCTTCTTTCTTCTTCCTCACTTAGAGCTTCTTGGAATAGAAGTCTCAGGAGCACTTGGGGTCCCCACAATTGCTTCTTTCTCTTTATTATTTGGTTGCTGAGACTGGTCTCATTAGGTACAGATAAGCCATGGTTGACCTGTACCTTGCTCTGTAGACTAGGGTGGCTTTGAATTCACAGAGATACACCTGCCTCTGAATATCGAGATTAAAGCTATGTGCCACCATGCTCAGCTCTAGATGGGAATATTTTAACAGGCCTTTCTGACTAAGGTATAATGACAGGAAACTCGAAAGAGTTGCCTAGGAACTGCTATTATATGTTGGTGGATCAGTCCCAGTTCCGTTCTGTGAAGTCTGGTATGCTTCTCTGTGGAGTTGAGACTTGAGAGAAAAACCTTCTTGCTACTCCTTCATATAACCTGTGTGTTTCTGAATTCAGCTCTGCTGGAGAAAATGCAGGGCCAGTGCTTGTGTGTGCATATATGTGTGAACACACTCATAGACATACAAGTGTACTCACCTAGATGCATGTGTGCATATACATGTATATGTGTGTGCATGTGTGCGCATGCACACACACACACACACACACACACACACATTCAGGCACAACCTGTACCAGCCATTAGCTGTTGGACATAAAAGAACCAAAATGCAAATTTAGGACTAACCTTTTTTTTTTTTTAATGTCCCCAACTCTGTGGCACTATTTGACTGAACAGCACCTTTGATGCTGTACTTAGGACTTCTGAGTTTTCCCCTAAAACATAGGGTGTTTGTTTCCAATATTCAATTGAAAACACACATGGAGGGGGTGTTTGGGAGAGCAGAACGCATGTACAAGATGCTGCACTTAAAGACTCCACCTTTAAAGACAGAAAATCACCTGTAACTTAAATCCTGTGTCTAATTCTCAGTCGCCCTCTAGGGCCCTTAGTGATTTTTGCCATGTTGGTGTCTCCTGCACATCCACTGGCTTCACGCAGTTTTTCTCTGTTCTAAATCTTCTCATCTGAGCTCAGCCCCAAGCAGTCATTTCCATGAGAGTCACTGTTTTACATACTAATTGCATTTCTGCAAAGGAAAAAAAAAACATCATTGAGATAAATACATAGCTGATAGCATGTTTAAAGGTCCTCTGTATTTCCTCCCCCATTATCTGCAATGGCACACTTGGGCAAACACTGGCCTGGGGCCCAGGTACAGATGGGGTGGGCAGATTCAGTGTCAGCTGCTTCCCCCCACCACCACCCCACTACAACTGGACCTCCAGATTGCATCCTCTGTCAGAACTTTGAAGGAGGGCTTTCAGCAAAGATGGTATTCTAATTTCCTTTCTGATGCTGTGATAAAAGACATTTCACCAAGAGTGACTTGGAGAAGGAAAGAGTTTATTACAGTTTACAATCCCAGAACATGTCAGGGAAGGAACCCAAGGGCAGACACAGTATCACCTCCAACCAGGAACACAGTTAGTTATGGAAATGTAGCAAGATGCTGCTTGCTGACACTCTCACAGGCTTGTACTCAGCTTGCTTTCTTATATAGAGCAGGACTGCCTGTCTAGGGAATGGTGTCACCCGCAGTGGACTGAGCCTCCTAAGTCAATTAACAAGGCAATCTCCCACAGACTTTCCTGTAGGCCAGTCCTTAGTTGCAGTATAGGCTGTGTCAAGTTGACAGTTAAAACTAATCTCAACAGATGAAGGAGAGCTTCCTGAAGTCCCCGAAAGCCAGGAAAAGGGGCAGAAGACTTGATTGGCATATACAGTGTTCTGGATTCAGTCACAGTGGTTCCTTGTAAGTTCCCACCAATTCGGCAGGAGCATCCAGGACCAGCAGGGACACTAGAAGTTCTCTGCTGTGCCTTTCTAAATGAAGTGAAGATCAGTGAAGACAAAGACTCAAGACCAAGGAAGTGTTGCAAAGCTAGCTATCCGACGACACTCCCCCCTACCCGTCACTGTCTATCGAGTCCTATTTATACTCCGTCCAAACATCACATGTCCTCCCATGGGTCTTGCCTCAGCAAGACTCCACTTGAGTCTGTATCAGCTGATATCACCCTGCCAATCTACAGAAGCATCACAAATCCCCCAGAATCCCACCAGGAGGTTTTTTTTTTTTTTTTTTGGTGCATTTCTTTCTATGAAGTCATGACAGATGATGGCCATACGGAATGGCAAGATGTACCAATACCACCCAGCATTGTCCACCATCTACTGGGTTATATTTATGTTCCTTCTTAACATCATGTGCCCTTCCATGTGTTTGGCTTAAGCAAAACATCTGTTCACCTGTGTCTGCTTTAGGAAAACATCATTTGACATAACTGGCTTCCCAAAGAAACCAGAAGAGTTTCCATTTCAGTTTCCACTACCACCATTACTTACACACACACACACACACACACACACACACACACCCTGGGGCAGTGGGGTGGGGGCGTAGGACGAATGATAAATTATCATACCAGGAGGTCAACCATCAAGATGGTACTCAGTCAGGCACTGACTAAGGGCGTTTAAGCTTTAGTCAACCATTATTATTATTCAACATTTCAATCAGCCATCATTTAATTCAACATTTCCTGAGTTCGCATCTCTGCCCTTTTCAAATAAGTCTGAAAACCCAGAGACTTTTCTCTGCTCTTTCTCCCACAAGCAGACACACTGCCTGTTCAGGATTATGGGCTGCCGTCTACAAACTACAAGAACAACAAATATATGAACTCTTATTTCGGGCTTTATTTTACATAGAACACAAGTAGTTTCCCATTCCATAGAAAATATTAAATATGTTTTAATGTTCGATCTATCCAAGGAGTCTGATATGCATATGATGGACATGCCCTCAGATTGAAACTTGATAACTCTGTGTCTAACTTTAAATACTAAACCTATCAGTGTCATTGACGAGTGTGCCGCTCTCATGGTGAAGAAAAGTACTGCAGATTTTAGACTAGAGAGGTGCCAGACAGCTTCATTAGGGATGAGGAATGACAGCTGGAGAGATGGCTCAGGGGTTAAGAGTATTTGCTGCTCATTCATGAGGACTTGGGTTTGAGTCTCAACATTCATATAAGGGGTTTTACAAGTACATGAAACTCCATTTTCACCCCAACACCCTCTTTTGACCTCCAAAGTGCACCCATTACAACATACATACATACACACATACACACACACACACACACACACACACACACACTGCATACATTAACAAGAAATAGAAGTGGGAAAGGAATAGAAAAAAGAACAACTAGAGATTCTCGAGGGGTTATTTTTATGATCGAAGTTCACTTCAAGATTTCAGGGTGCTGAGAGCACTGCCCTGGGACAGGATCTTATGGCCACTGAGTTGGTAGAGGACTTTGGAGACCAGCCCTGTCCCTGCTGTGCACACCCTTTTATCCTCGTGATCCAGGGTTTTGTATCAACTCACTATATGCCAGCAGTAGCTGAGCAACCTAAAAATCAAAACTTCTTCATTCCTTGATAGATGCCCCTGTTTGGGGGTGGAGCATGGCTCACAGAGATGAGGCTCACGGCTACCCACAATCCTCCCGGTCCTGTGAGGGGGAAGCCTGACCATTGCAGGAGCAAAGGATGCTAGAGAAGCAGAAACAGAGAGGAAATGAAGACTTTGGGAGGAGTTGAGATTCTTTGCTTCCGTTTTCCCGCAGGCTCAGTTGAGGATTGTGTAGCTTGCTGGCATGCTCTCTACACACCTGTGCTGTGTGTGGCTCCACCCTCCTCCCCTCTCCCGGCTCTCAGGGAACTGTGCCTCCTAGGTTCCCTTGCCTTCCAGCTTCTCCACCTGAGTCGGTTGAGGGGCTGCGGGGAAATGAAGATATAGGATATTGCAACCTGTGTGGTAGGTTCATTTCCATCTATATCCTGCTGCTTGTACCGCCGGCGGCTGTGGCAGCATCTTCGCTAGCTCCAGCAGCCTGAGGGGCTCCTCTCCTCACATCTCATTTTGCTCTCCACAGTTGGTGCTAGTCCCTGAGAACCCCCACCATCCCAGTCCTTCCTCCCTGAGGGGCTGGCAGTGCTCCCCCTCCACAGTAGTTAACGTCCATCTCCTTGATCTTCTTAACCCTTTCACTGCTGTGTAGCCTGTTTCCTCGTGTTCAAGCTCCCCTATTGAAGTTACTACAGCATTTCTTTCTTTCTTTCTTTTTTAATTTTCTGGCTAAATATCTGACAAGATAGCCCTTTTTATTCCTCGTGTGCATACTCAAAATTGTAATTGGATCATTCCTGACCAATACAGCCCCAAGGAAAAATACTGAGATGAAGCCCCTCGGACACAAAGCCTCCTTTTCTGTCAGATCTCAACATAGGCAAAGGGGAGTGGGCAAGCCTTCCCCACTCAACACTATTTTTCCAGCCATTAAATGGGATTTTTTTCCAATCTATTCCTAAAGACCTCTTAGTAACATAAACAATCACCTGTAGATTATAAGTCACACCATGATGCTTCTCATAGACCTGGAATTTGGTCTCTTCTGTCCTTGTTGAAACCCCCACTATATATGCCAGGCATACAGTATATACTTTATAAATACCTATTATCAGTAATATGAACCTTGGCTGTGACACACAGTGAAACCAGCTCTGAATCGCTATTGAGTCTCTTGCGAATCACTGGAATGAAATAGAAACTCGGGGCTAAATTTATTTTGCCAGCTGAGTTCTTTTTTACCTGGGACTGAAGAGATGGTTCAATGGTTATGAGCACTTAGTGTTCTTCCTGAGTACCAAGGTTCAGTTCCCAGCATCAACTATGGTAGCTCACAACCATCCTTTACTCCAGATCTAGGGGATCTGAAGCCCTCCTTCTGACCTCTAAAGGACTAGCCACTTGTGTGGCACACACACATTTATGTAGGCAAAAAACCAAACAAAAACACAAAAACAAAAAAAAAAGTGGAAAAACAACAGAAAAAAACTCTTATACACATACAATAAATAAATCTAAAAGAAGACAAAAATTAGAACTTAACTTTACCTGGTAGTTTAGCATTCATTCTTTGGGATGTTCTAGGCCAGCTTTTCATATAATACCATTGCAGAAATAATAATATTATTTTTATGTGTATGCACATGTGCTTACGTGAAGTTATAGGTACCATGAAGCCACAAGATGTCATCAGATCTTCTAGAACCAAAGTCACAGACAGTTGTGAGTCACCATGTAGATGCTGGGAAATGAACCCTAGTCTTCTACAAGAACAGCCAGTGCCCTACACCGCTGAAACCATCTCTCTTCCTTACAACAATACCATTGCTTTAATGGGCCATCATTTTTGGAAAGTCTAAAACATACCAGATAAGCAATATGTTATTTGTATTTTACTAATAAATTCTTATTTGGAGAAGCAGTAAGGATTCGTGTATATTTTATGTCTTGATTCTCCCTCCCTCAACCTCAGGGAGCACCGAGGGCATTTATTAAAAGCCAAGTTGCATGAATTTTCTCATCTTGGATGTATAATAGCAGCAGCATATAGGAGGAGAATTTCTCTCCTTGGCTCCCAGATTTGGGAGGGAATCACCGTTTGTGGGCAGGAGCAACAGCTTGTGACTGTCATTCTGTCCCGTGGGTCCAGAAGGCCCAGTAAGTGAACAGGAACTAGCAGAATCCACAAAAGCCCATCCCTCATGACCTACCAGTGCCACCCCGGCACTGGACACCAGGTACAGGCACTTGCAAAGCAGCATCGGGCACCAAGGCTAGAGCCCTCCAACAAGTCAAGGGCATCATTTCAGAGTCAGCTTTAACACTTTCCTCACTGTCCTTCCAAGGGTTCCTTCGTGTGGGCCTATCTCAGTGTCTCCAGATGAATTACTTCTCAGAAGTCTCTGTCAAGTAGCCGCAGTTGTCCACTCACAGATTTAATCATGAATGAAATCTGATGGTGGCTAGTAAAAGTCACGCGGCACACCAATTTTATGTCTTACATTGAACATAGAATTAAATACCCCCTCGACCTTGATTCTGTTTTCTGATTTTGAGTCTATATTGCCCAGAGAGAAACCTGAAAACATCTATTTATTCTAGAGTCAACACCTTACTCGATTGAAGAGGACACATGGGTACCTCTGTGTGGCTGTGTATTTGTTAGAAAATAGGATTCACTGGTTCTTCTTCCGAAGGGATTTTTGAAGCGGTGAGGGCGGAAACCGGAACCTTGGAAAGACATCTTTCTTGGAACTCTAGATCTCCATGTTGAGAGATGGATCCAGTCTTTTTAAGATTGCAGGCATCTCATTGTTGCTTTTATATCTCTGCCTCATAAGGTCAAGGATAATTCTTTAGGAGAAAGGGAAAAAGAAAATGTCCTCGTAACAATACAACTCACTCTCTGCAAACCAGAGTGTGGCCCTCCTGTTCCTTCCCTGTCACCTCCCTAGGTTTTATTGTGTTAGCGACTCTCTCCAAAGCTCAGAGCCTATTTAATTATTCATGGTGCTGTAATGTTTATGTGATCTGAGTAATTATTATAATTATGCATTGTGAATTTTCATAATTAATGACCTCACTTGGATTTCATTTGGCACAGAACATTTCCAAAAGGGATTCAGATGGGGGGGGGGGTGATCTCCCAGGGAATCAATGAAACAAGCACGGTGGCCTAGCTTGGCGTTTCAAAAATTGGTGGGAGCAGGCTGAAGAGGTGGCTCAGTGGTTAAGATCACTGGCTGTTCTTCCAGAGATCCTCAATTCAATTCCCAGCAACCACATGGTGGCTCACAACCATCTATAAAGGGATCTGGTGCTCTCTTCTGGCATGTAGGTGTACATGCAGCAGAGAAATCATACACATAACTATTTTTTTAAAAAATTGGTGGGAGCCTTAATCCTTCCTCTTGATGAGTGGAGATGGGTAGCACCCTGAGAAATGGGGACATGGGATCCATCCCTAGAGTGTACTAGGGGTACCTGATACCTCAGCTTAGCAGGTGGTCTGGTAGAACAAGTTGGGTAGACCAGTAGGACCACCATGAAGAAACAAGACACCGGTGTCTTCTCATGATGATTTTGAAGGCAATGGCTTCAGATCTGCTAAAGCCACCAAGGTATCTGCCAATCCCCCCAGAGATAAGTGGCAAGGAGATGGCCTATCCATGCAGATAGCTCTGTCCCTTCCCCTAGTCCCCTGGCATGTGACATGCCAGTCATTTGGAAGTGGCCGGTGGTGATCTGAGCATGAGAAGCAAGCTTGTGTTTTATTTCTGATGCTTTTCTTGGTCCATTTGTTGAGCTGCTACAACAAAAAATACCAGGACCATTATGACTTCAAAGCAGACTTGGGCCTCACAGGACTGGGATTGGAAATCTGAGATCAGGTAGCAGCCTGTTCAGCATTGACCAAGGCTCTGCTTCCTGGTTCACAGATGGAACCTTCTGCTACATCCATACAGATAGATGTTATAGACTTATTGTTACGAGGACTTATGACAGGCGCCCTCTAATAAGTGCACTGCCTTACTTTCCTTTCCTGTTGCTGTGACAAAGTTCTCTGACAAAAGCCACTTAAGGGAGGACGTTTATTTAGCTCAAGGTTCCAGGCTCCAGTCCATCATGGCAGTGAAGGCAGAAGTGGCAAGAGCTTGAGAGAGATAGTCACATTACATCTGTGGTCCAGAGCTGAGGGCCGTCAATTTATCCATTCCTAGTGCTCAGCTTGCCCCCCCCCTGTTGTGTTTTATAAAAGAAAACGCAGCCAGGGATATGTTTGGTAGAGGCGAAGCACGGTATGGTGTGGGGGAAGGGGGTGGCTCTGTGGACCCATGCTGAGGCATCCCTCCCCCCAGGTACCAGCCAAACCACAGTGTACTATACAACAGAGGTTATTTAGGGCATGGGGAGGTGGGTTGGGGTGGGTAATAGAGACAGAGAAAGGCAGGGAGACAGGGAGAGGAGTTGGGGGAGGGAGATTCAGAGGGAGGGGAAGAGAAGGGAAGGGAAGGGAAGGGAAGGGAAGGGAAGGGAAGGGAAGGGAAGGGAAGGGAAGGGAAGGGAAGGGAAGGGAAGGGAAGGGAAGGGAAGGGAAGGGAAGGGAAGGGAAGGGGCTGGCCATGATCATGTGGAGGGGGGGAGAGAGGGAAGAGAGGAAGGGAGTGAGAAGAGCAAGAGAGTGAGGAGGGGTAAACAGCCCCTTCTGTAGTGAGTCAGGCACACCTAGCTGTTGCCAGGCAACTGTGGGGCGGAGCCTAGACAAAATGGCAACACTCCCTATCAGTCCAGCATCCCCTCTGTTGGTTTCACCCACAGTGGGCAGGTAGGACTTACTATTATTTAAGATAATTATCCACAGAAATGCCTATAGGCCAACTAGATATAGGCAGTTTGTACCTGGGACTCTTACCAGGTGATCCTAGGTTATGTTAAATTAACCATCCTAGGTTCTTTTTTTTTTCCAAGACAGGGTTTCTCTGTTTAGCCCTGGCTGTCCTGGAACTCACT